>ML663563.1:13994838-14111187 GCA_007570785.1 Antilocapra americana
TATGGGAGAAGGGCATTGAAGCATGTTAATTGTCATGTGTCTAATCAATCGCCAGCCCAGGATTGATGCTCAGGACTGGTGCAGCGAGATTTCCCGGGGGGGAGGGAGGAGGGAGAGGGGACCCGGAGGGGAAGCATATGTA
The DNA here is from genome assembly GCA_007570785.1 of Antilocapra americana. Classification (NCBI taxonomy): domain Eukaryota; kingdom Metazoa; phylum Chordata; class Mammalia; order Artiodactyla; family Antilocapridae; genus Antilocapra; species Antilocapra americana. The sequence goes on from ML663563.1 coordinate 13,994,981, forward strand.
AACCCATGGTGATATCATGGCAATGTATGGCAAAAACAATAATAAAAAAAAAATAAAAATAAAAATAAAAAGAAACTGATCAGAAGATTATAATAGATAAAGCTGCTCATTCCACAATGAATAATTTCAAAAAGCTGTCTGGAATCTTTATATCTTGCTACTCCTTTGGTAGCATCATCTCCATTTTAAAGTTAAGAAAATCGAGTTTGGAGATGTAAAGTAACCTACCCAAGCCTGAAACATCACACCTAGACCTTGAAGGTACTCAAGTCTGCCTTTTAACAAAGTTGATCCCACTATGTAAGAATTCATTATACTAGATAAGCCACTCATACATTTTACATATATATTTTGTATGATAAAAATAAGTACATTGTAATTTGACTGTGGGCATGTTATTTTGCTTTACTGGGCTCCCTGTGGCTCAGCTGGTAAAGAATCCGCCTGCTATGCAAGAGACCTGGGTTTGATCTCTGGGTTGGGAAGATCCTTTGGAGAAGGGAAAGGCTGCCCATTCTAGTATTCTGGCCTGGAGAATTCCATGGACTATATAGTCCATGCAGTCATGAAGAGTTGGACACGACTGAGAGATTTTCACATTCATTCACTAATGTATAAAACAAAGAATGAGGAACCCACTCCCAGTGAGCTCTTCTGTCTGCAGCCCCGCAACAAAAAACACTGTACATACTCTGTCCTAGCTATGCCTCACAACAATGGTGCAGACTTCACCTGATTTTAAAGTCAGAGAGATTCAATACTTAGAAAGGAAATTAAGTATCTTCCACATGTTTACACAAACAGCAATTGGTCAGGTTTATATTTAAACAAAATCATAAAATTTCAGAAGAAACAAAAAAATACAGTCTATTGAGACATAAATGTTGATATATATCTAGAAGATATCTATACTCAAATATTATGTAACTCCTGCATCTTTGTTTAGATGTTTAATTTTATCCAGTAGATTATAAAAGCTCCTGGGAACAAGAGCTTTTGTTTTTAAAAACTTTCCATAATACACTGCATTTACTACTACAACCTGCAAGTAGTAAACTGATAAACATGTGTCAAATAATGAATGAGTATGCATGTCTGGCTCAGAGGTAAAGTGTTAATTACACTCATCCAGTTTACAAAGACATTCCTAAATTATCACTTTCCTATACAAAACATAAGCTATATTGACCTAGTCAAATTTTGTCTCTTAGACCTCAATATGCTTATCTTCTTATCTCTTAGACCACCCAAATGAATTAAAATACTTTGTAAAATTACTAAGACATGGTTCACATACCATAATTTTTGCTATTAAAAAGTATCCAATTCAGAGGATTTAGTCTATTCAGCAAAATCAGCACTAATTCTAGAATATTTTCATTATCCATAAAAGAAATACCATACCCATTAATTATCACTCCCCATCAAAGCCCTGGTTAATCACAAATCTACTGATGCACCTATTCTGGACACTTATCTAAACTGTATCATACAACATGCAGATGTTATATGCCTTGTTTCCACTAAATATAACCTTTTCACAGTTCATATGTGATCTGTTGACCCACATACCACATAGCTTTTTCAGGACTGAAAAATAGTTGACTGCATTGATACACCACAATTAATTTATCCAATCATCAGCTGATGGACATTTGGTTTATTTTCATTTTTTGTACTATGCTGCTACAAACATTTTGTGTACAAGTTTTGGTATGAACACATGTTCTTAATTCTCTTGGGTATATATCTGGAGTTTGGAAGGAGAAAAAGAATCCGCCTGTAATGCAGGAGACCTGGGTTTGATCGCTGGACTGGGAAGATGCCCTGGAGTAGGGCATGGCAACCCACTCCAGTATTCTTGCCTAAAGAATCCCCATGGACAGAGGGGTTTTGCAGACTACAGTTCATGGGATTGCAAAGAGTTGGGCATGACTGAGCAACTAACCACAACACAGCAGTGTATAGGGTTCCACTTTCCCCACATCCTCATCAACATTCCTATTTTTCATCTTTTAAATTATGGCTATCCTGGTTGTGTAGAGTAGTATGTCACACTGGTTTTGGTTGAATACTGACATCTTAAGAATCAGTTAACTAAAACGGACAGGAATGGGCGTATTTAACTTGGATGCCCATTGTATCTACCACTGTGGGCAAGAATCCCTTAGAAGAAATGGAGTAGCTCCCATAGTCAGCAAAAGAGTTAGAAATGCAGAACTTAGGTGCAGTCTCAAAAATGACAGAATGATCGTGGTTCACGTCCAAGGTAAACCATTCAACTTCACAGTAATCCAACTCTATGCCCCAACCACTGAAGCTGAAACTGACTGGTTCTATGAAGACCTACAACATCTTCTAGAATTAACATCAAAAAAGATGTATTTTCATCACAGGGGACTAGGATGTAAAAGTAGGAAATCAAGAGATACTGGGAAAAACCGGCAAGTTTGGCCTTGGGAGTTCAAAAAGAAGGAAGGCAAAGGGCTAAGTTTGTCAAGACAACATGCTGGCCACAGTAAATATCCTTTTCCAACAACACAAGAGGTGATTCTACACACGGACAGTGTCAGATGGTCAATACTGAAATCAGACTGAGTATGTTCTTTGCAGCCAAAGATGGAAAAGCTCTATACAGTCAGCAAAAACAAGACACGGAGCTGACTATACCTCAGATTATCAGATCCTTATTACAAAATTCACGCTTAAATTGAAGAAAGTAGGGAAAACCACTAGGCCATTCAGGTATGACCTAAATCAAATCCCTTTTGATTATACTGTAGAGTTGTAGATGTGTTAGATAGAGTGCCTAAAGAACTATGGACAGAGGCTGATAACATTGTACAGGAGGCGGTGAACAAAACCATCCTCAAGAGAAAGAAATGCAAGAAAGCAAAGTGGTTGTCTGAAGAGGCTTTACAAATAGCTGAGAGAAGAAGAGAAGCGAAAGCCAAGGGACAAAGGGAAAGATATACTCAACTGAATGCAGAGTTCCAGAGACTAGCAAGAAGAGATAAGAAAGCCTTCTTAATGAACAATGCAAAGAAGTAGAGGAAATCATAGAATGGGAAAGACTAGAGATCCCCTCAAGAAAACTGGAGATAACAACGGAACATTTTATGCAGGATGCGTACAATAAAGTACAGAAAAGGTAAGGACCTAAGAGAAGCAGAAGAGATTAAGAAGAGGTGTCAAGAATACACAGAAGAACTATACAAAAAAGGTCTTAATGACCCAGATAACCGTGATGGTGTGGTTATTCACCTAAACCAGACATCCTGGAGTGTGAAGTAAAGTGAGCCTTAGGAAGCATTATTACAAACAAAGCTAGTGGAGGGGATGGAATTCCAGCTGACATATTTCAAATCCTAAAAGATGATGCTGTTAAAGTGCTGAGCTCTATATATCAACAAATTTAGAAAACTCAGCAGTGGCCACAGGATTGTAAAAGGTAAGTTTTCATTCTAATCCCAAAGAAAAGCAATGCCAAAGAATGTTCAAACTATGTACAATTGTGTTCATTTTATGCTCAAAATCCTTCAAGTTAGACTTCAGCAGTATGCAAACCAAGAACTTCCAGATGTACGATTTGGGTTTCAAAGAGGCAGAAGAACCAGAGATCAAATTGCCAACATTTGCTGGATCATGGAAAAAGCAAGGGAGTTTCAGAAAAACATCTGTTTCATTGACTATGCTAAAGCCTTTGTCTGTGTGGATGACAACAAACTGGGAAATTCTTAGAGATGGGAGTATCAGATCACCTTATCTGTCTCCTAAGAAATCTATATGAGGGTCAAGGAGCAATAGTTAGAACTGGACATGGAACAACTGACTGGTTGAAAATTGGGAAAGGAGTACAACAAAGCTGTATAGTGTCACCCTCTTTATTTAACTTCTATGCAGAGTACATCATGGGAAATGCCAAGTTGGATCAATCACAAGCTGGAATCAATATTGCCAGCAGAAATATCTACAACCTCAGATATGCAGCTGATACCATTTTAATGGCAGAAAGCGAAAAGCAACTAGAGTCTCTTGATGAGGGTGAAAGAGAAGAATGAAATATCTAGTCTGAAACTCAACATTAAAAAAAACTAAGATCATGGCATCCAGTCCCATCACTTCATGTCAAATAAAGAGGAAAATGTGGGAACAGTGACAGATTTCATTTTCTTGGCCTCCAAAATCACTGTGGACCATGAGTGAAGCCATGAAATCAAGACACACTTGCTCCTTAAAAAGAAAAAAAAAAAGCTGTGACAAAACTAGACATCCTATTAAAAAGCAGAGACATCATTTTTGCCTACAAAGGTGCATATAGTCACTTGTAGTTTTCCAGCAGTCACATATAGATGTGAGAGTTGGCCCATAAAGAAGGCTGAGTGCTGAAGAACTGATGCTTTCAAATTGTGCTGTTGGAGAAGACTCTTGAGAGTCCCTTGGACTGCAAGGAGATCAAACCAGTCAGTTCTAAAGGAAATAGACCTTGAATATTCATTGAGAGGACAGATGCTCAAGCTCCAGTACTTTGGCCCCTTGATGCAAAGAGTCGACTCTCTGGAAAAAACCTTGATGCTGGCAAAGATTGAAGGCAAAAGGAGAAGGGAGTGGCAGAGGATAAGATAGTTAGATAGCATCAATGGCTCAATGGACATGAATCTGAGCAAACTCTGGGAGAGAGTGGAGGACAGAGGGGCCTGGCATGCTACAGTGTATGTGGTTGCAAAGAGTCAGACATGACTTAGCAACTGAATAACAATTCATTAGGCATTCTAGATACCAGAGCCTTACCAGATACATGATTTGCAAATGTCTTCTCTATTCTGTAGATTGTCTTTTTACTTTTCAAATAGTGTCCTCTGACACATAAATGTTTTACATTTTGGTGATGCTTAATTAATCTATTTTTTTTTACCACCTGTATTTGTGGTATCCTATTTAAGATATCATTGCTCCACACAGTATCTTGAAGATTAGATTTTCCTCTGTGTTTTTTTCTAAAAATCTTACATTTTGCTCTTAAGGTCTTTGATCTCTTTTTTAGCTCATTTTTGTACATGGTATAAAGTAACTGTCCAACTTCATTTTTTTGTCTGTAGATATGCAGTTGGAACAGGACCATTTGTTGAAAAGACTGTTCTATTCTTCCCCCTTGAATAATCTTGGCACCCTCATTTATACCACTAAGCTATTAGAAGAAAATGAAAGATAGAAAGCAAGCTGTCCTCATGTGACTTACATTCTTTGCCTTCTTTTTTCTTAGTAACAGAGGTGATGCCGATGTTTAAAACCACATATTCCTAAAAGTCGTTTCTAGTTCTGTTGTAAAATTATATCCAAATTCATGTAACAAAATTGGGTACCTACCAAATGTCAAACTCTATTCTCACTGCTAAGATTGTAACATTACATCCTCCTATCTAATGGAGTCCCTTATCAGAGCAAGTCATTAACACCAAGATCTTAATAATGAGATCTCTGGCTAGTGTTTCTAGGCAGCTTGCTTTACTTACAATTGACAGGCAGAGCTGCTCATTACCAATTTGTCCTTAGAATAAAACTAATGGCAATCATATTTCCGGTTTCCACATAATTTAGCATTCTATTTCTTATTCTTTTACAGGCATATATTTTTACCTTTCAGTGCCTATTTGGAGAATCACTCCTCTCTGGTTCTCAATGCATGTTGTTTGGAATGAGTATGTCTAATGAGTCACCACAAATCCTAATCACAGTGACTAGTTCAGGGGTGGACATGTGAAGAGGACAGGGCAATAAGAGCCATCTCTGAAATTTTTGTGGCAGACAATGAGGAGAAGAACATTAGTGTTGCTATGTAGTAACATTTAAGGTCAAAACTAAAATCTGTAATAGCCATTTTTGCCAGCATATGGGGAGAGCAGAGCTGGGAACAGAGCCAGTGTATTATTAATGCACACACACAAGAGGGAAGTTTAAACCTAAGCTACATTAAGTTGTATTACTCCTCCTTTATAACTTTAAGCTACTTTGAGCTGTACTTCCAAAACATGATACAAAAGTGTCCTGATTAATGTATCCTCCTAAGATTAAATGCCTCATTCAAATAATTACTGACCTGCAGGCACTTTTTCTAAGTTCTATAAATAATATGGTGAATAATGATTTAAGACCATTTCTATGATCTGTCCCTCAACCACCTTCAAAACTCATTTGCTACTATTCTCTCCACTCCACACCATCAGCACTGATTTCCTTAAACTTACCAAATTCCATCCCTCCCCAGGGATGTTCTTAATGACCAATGACCAGCAGGTCTCTCTCCCAGACCACTCTTCTTGGAGGCAGGTTTATGGCTGGCTCCCTCACTTCTTCAGGACTCTGTCAAAGAGGCCACTCTTCCACTTTCTAACCCACAGGCTGCTAACACTGTCTCCTCCATAGAGTTTACATTTCCATACCACAGTCACCCCTCCAAAGTATATTATATACTTCTTTATTGTCTGCATTCCTTCACCAGAATGTTGATCCATGAAGGCAGAGTCTGTGCTGTGGTCAGAACAGAGTATGGTGTTTGGCAGGTGCCCAATTCTTGTTAAATGAACACATTAATGAGTGTAATGAAAGTTCTGCTGCCAATGGATATGCAAGTTTGCCACTTACTATAGGTCCTCTTCTCATCTTACCATATCTTCAAACTTTAAGATACCCAGGAAATAACAAAGTTAAGTGTGCTTCCCTGGTGGCTCAGCAGGAAAGAAATCTGCCTGCCAATGTAGGAGACACAGTTTGATCCCTGCATTGGGAAGATCCCCTAGAGAAGGAAAGAGCAACTCACTCCAGTCTTCTTGACTGGAAAATCCCCATGGACAGATGAGCCTGGCGAGCTACAGTCCATAGGGTCGCAAGAGTTGGACACAACTTAGTGACTAAATAGCAACAACAAGCAAAGTAAGTATGAAAGATTCACCACTTCTTTATAGAAATTCATCAGAAATTTAACATCATATATACTTTAGCAAACTGGATTTTGTGAGATAATTGTTGTCTATTTGTGGACCCGTACTTCCTTTTGCAAAATCAATGTATGTCCTAAACTCCCCTCTCTCAAGTTTTCAAGGGACACAATAAATTTTGAATAATGAAATGTAATAAAGAAACCATCCTTTCTTACTTAAAGCATTTGGATTTGTTGACTAAATACTCTCCATTGTTTAAAGGATCATTAAAAGAAACAAAAATATATCACATGGTAGACTACCCTCACTGGTATAACTGAAAACCATGCGAACTGTATTCTGAATCAATGCATTTCCTTTGTGTTCTTCCAAGGGCTACATAAGTGTACTATTAACAGATGAGATTACTGAAAGCTTTGTATGATTTAAAAGAATTTTACCTGATTCTCCTGTGTATTACTGTGTTCACAGCAATCCCACAGTCATCACCCCCCATGGTGTATTTTTGTGGTCTCTCTTTGCAGTAGTCCCCCATTCCTCTACAGAACATTTCGATATTATTGACGATAGGTGGCAGTTGCTTCTTTACTTATTTGGTAAGTGACTGTTTCTTTTAGTTCTAAATAAGGTCCATCACAATAGAGACCTTGTCTATTTTGTTCAGTAGACAAGCTTTGGAGTATGGCTGTTAAGAGAGACAATTACTAGAACATTCTTGGCTTCCCTGTGATCTTCAGCAAATTACTTAACCCCACTGAGTCTGTTTATTCATCTGTGAAATGGAGATCCTACTGGCATTTACCTCTGTTGCTGTGATAATTATACTGGTTAGACACATAATGGACTTGTAATGATTGGCACATAGAAAGCGCTCAAGAAATATTAGCCATCATTATCATAAAAGCCTGTATCCTGGCACCTAGCACAGCCTGACACATGATAAGTAGTCAAACAATCCTTGTGGATTAACAAATTATTCTAGCCTTATCAAACTCCCAGTTCTTCTTCTTTTCTTTTTCTTTTTGGTTGTGGTGGGTCTTCATTACTGCATGCAAGCTTTCTCTAGTTGTGGCAAGCAGGGCCTACTCTTCATTGCAGTTCCCAGGCTTCTCATTGTGGTGTCTTCTCTCTTGTTGTGGAGCACAGGCTTTAGACGTGAGAACATCAGGAGTTGTGGCTTAAAGGCTCTAAAGCTGTGGGCTCAGTAGCTGTGGTGCATGGGCTTAGTTGCTCTGAGGCAGCTGGGATGTTCCCAGATCACAGGTTCCCAGGGATCAAACCTGTGTCCCTTGCACTGCAAGGCAGATTCTTAACCACTGGGTCACCAGGGAAGCCCCAAACTCTTGACTTTTTAACTACTTCTCTTCTATTATTTCTGAAGGAAATGACAACCCACTCCAGTATTCTTGCCTACAGAATTTCATGGACAGAGGAGCCTGGTGGATTACAGTCCATGGGACTGCAAAGAGTCATACACAAATGAGCGACTAACGCTTCCATTATAACTGATAGTCAAATAAAGGTTAATCAACTGTTACCTTAAAAAAAGATCAGAAAAAGTTTGAACAATTATCTTTGGGAACTCATTTTAAGAGAAAAGAGTTTCATTTTGTTCAGTTCCAGCTACTAAAATGGTGTGATAATATGTTACAGTTCAAGAAAAAGTGTCAATGAAATTGAAGATCCTGTTTCTTTATAAACAAATATACTCTGTGTATATAATTATAATACAACAAATACTTTTAAAAGAAAACCTCAAAGCATGAAAATAGCACTTTTCTTATCAATATAAAAAATGTTAATGATTGATTAAGAAGGGGTCAGTTAACTATAACCTATAGGCCACATTTAGGCAGCTCCCTATTTTTGTAAATAATAAAATAAAACAGGTACAAAACAATAAGCTTTTGTCTTTTATTGCACAAGCCACACTCATTCCTGCACAGTTTGTCTCTGGTTGCATTCATGTTGCAATAGCAGCTTGAGTAGTTCTGACAGAAATGATGTGGCCACAAAGCCAAATATTTACTATCTGGCCCTTACAGAGAAAGTTCCGGACTCCTGTAATAAGGCATCAAAACAAAAGTCATTCTACCACCAATGAGAACCGCGCCAAGCCTATCATATTAAACACATTTGAAATTTATTTCTTTCAGATGAAACATGATTTTACCTTTGTAGACTTTCTACACTTGTACAACCCAATAAAAACAATATCAGCATCTACCAGACAATGCAGAAATACCTAAGTACTTCTATTTCAGTCTTTCTCAACAATTTTCCAAATGTAAATGATGATGGATCATGTTAAGGCCTTCTTAGCATAGAAAATCTTCATCATGTAACTAGTTTTCAAATGTAATATACTTTTTAGCATGAGGCAATATTTACATTTTCTTTGCAGGAAGCACTGGCTGGATCAAATAGTGAAGCTCAGAAACTCCACCCAGACGGTCTCCCCACATCTAGTCATCAGCTCCCCACCCTGAGAGTCAGCAGGCTCCACTCAGTCAATGAAGGTGGCATCTTCCATGATGACAAAGACTTGGCTCTAGTGAAATAAACTGGAAAGCTAAACTAAAACCAGATTTTAAAGAAAGTCTATTAACATATCATGGAATTTGTTTCTGAGGAGAGGGGTGTGATATTGTCTATGTGTTGGGATGATAACCCTCGGAGGCCTCTGCGAAAGTGAATGAAGACGGTGAATGAAGAAAGTAAATGAAAGCGAATGCCAGAAGCAAGAAGACCAGCAGAAGCCACTGTTACCTGGTACCCAGAGATGAACAGCAGAAACCCACTCAGGCAATGACATCAAGAGTGGAAATGAAAGAACTGAAGGAAAATATGCTCTCAAAGTGAAAGCAACTCAAGTAAATTATTTGCCAACTGACTTTGAGGGTTGTCTTATTCATATTTTTGAGGTTGTTTTCTGTTTTTTCCTTTAGAAAAGAAGACAAACTTAAGGAAGTTATAAAACTTCTAAGTTTCTTAAGAGCAAGAACAAGGCCTAATCTCTTTTTTCAGCATATACATCCAAACTGCATAGTGCAGAGGTGGCATGAGATGAACAATTAGCCAAGTGGAATAAGGAGAGGCTTGAGAAGTGATGAGGTAAGACCCAGATCCTGCCTCGTTCACGTCCCAGCTCTTTGCGACAGTGGTCCATTTTCTCAATACAATACGGATGACAGTGTCTAAACTCTTTAAAATCAGAGAATGGTGTGTGTGTGTGCAAGCACACATGCATGAAACATTTACAGAACTAAGCATTCAGTAAATAGTTACTGCTACTATATTTTCACATTATTATTGTTTACATATGAATAATGAATAAGATAGCACTAAAAATCGTCTTTGCTTTTATACAAACATGGTTTTAAAAGTCTCTAGGTCTCCTTCATCCCCTAGAAAGAGCATTTATTCAATTCTATCTTTTAAAAAAGGTATTTTGAAGATTTATTTTATTCTAAGATATGCAGTGGAATCATTTTCAAGGAAATATCCTGAAAAAAAATCAGGGAGGAAAACACTATACTCAAAGTGTGAAGACAATTCTACAGTAATTTATTATTGGTCCAGCTTCATAATGTAGTATTTTTCCCCTCAGTCTATCCTGCCAAGCACATATCTCCTTACTGAATACATTTCAAATAATATAAATGCAGATAAGTAAGTTATCTGAAATGTATATATCTAAGTGTTCACTAAGACTAAAAATTAAATAATTTGTTAAATCAAAATTTTTAAATTTGTTAAATTTAACAGATTAAAAATCACTTTTATGAGTGTTTATAAGGCTTGATGTAAAGTAGTAAAAGAAGGAGAAAACTAATGTTATGTGAACACTCTATCTGCCAGTGCAAATTGAATTTAAATCGTTAGAAAAATTTAAGAGTAAATCCTTGGATCTTTGAGAAACATTTGAGATGATCTCTTCTGACATTTGTAAATAGGCAAGTTTCTTCAGATAGCACACAACATGGTTATTAATATTGTGATTGATTCAACAGCCCATCAATGGAACTGTCCGGTTATCACTAAAAAGTCCCGACTTTCAAGAGTGGCTCATGTGCCTTTTCTTTTCAGATGAAGAAAATTGCGTTTTCTCCAGGATATTCCTCTAACCTTCTCCAAACACTACGTAACCTTTAAAGGGCACAACAGTTTGTCTTTCTCAAGGAAAAAATCTCCAGACCGTGGTTTTATTTACAAAGCAGACTATCATTTGTGCTGAATGATGGATGTAGTGTTCAGTTGGAAATGAACTTCCCTGAAGCAGCAACTCAAGAACTACATTCCTTTTGAAATGTACTTTGTTGGGTTTTCTCCTCCTATGTGAATTAAATACAGAAAAACTTCATAATGTGTTGGAATAAAAAAGAAAAAGTTGACACAAGCGAAACGTCTTAAGCATGGATTCTTCTATGAGATGGATTTAAGTACATCTTAGCAAGAAAGCAGAAGGATGAACCATCAACTATCAACTTTCTGAAACAATCTGAAATTTCAATATAAACCAGTAAAAATGGCTTGAAAGGCTACAGGTAATCTGAAAAGTACTTCCTTTTTCAGTGGTTTACAGAGTGGAAACCCTTCTCAATGTTGTTCCTTATCTCTTTGTAAGAAGAGAGTCAATGACATTTTAATGAAAAACCTAAGAACTATTTCAATTTTGCTTATGACTTTAAAAGTTCTCTGGGGTCAAAGAAACTTTTATTTAAAGCCCATGTTGAATTAAATAGCAGTTCTTTTAAATAAGTCATGATGCCTAAGAAAATAAATTTAACTAAAAACTGAGTAGAATTATATATTCTTCTAACAATACTTCAGCTTACGGCTTGTTAACACAAAGATAGAGAATTAAAGTAGCTTTTCATTTAACCTTTTATTTTAATTTACTCTTTACCATAGGAGATACGTATAACAGCCTCACAATTGACAATCTGGGCAATTTTGCAACAACTTCAAGAATACTAGATACAGAAACATTTTCTTTTCGTATATATGGAAAACTGGTTGTCCATCTCGCTGAGAAACAATTTGTTAATATCTATTTCAAAATCACCCAGTAAACAGCACATATACATTACTTTCAGTCAGGAAACACTACTATCACACAAAGAAAATATAAGCAAAACTACTAGAAATATTTGGAAAACTGACACTTTGACCTAAGGGTAACAGATGTCAACTGCAACGAGCATTCCACTGAAATGTCATTAGGCTGGAATTAGATATCTACAGAAACTTTTGGAAGGATTTCTATTAAAACAGATGATATATATCTACTCTTTTTGACCTCTCTGAAGAATATGATTTGTTGAAATGGCCACAGACAATATCAATTCATAAAAAAAGGAAACTGACTTATAAGGATATGAATCTTGATGATCTAACTGAAAAATTACTGGAAGAAAAAAAAAGAGAGAGAGAGATGCAGCTATTCTTTGCTTTACACCATAGGTATGATCTCTAAACAGCTAGCGGTAAATCATACCAGGCTTTAAAAAATGAACTCACAGGAGGGTCTGTAATAAATTTTCCACCGTACAACATTCTTCCTTTCCAGGCTGGGGACTAAAGTACCCAATGAAGGCAAAACACATTCTTGCAGATTACTGAGCTGATTTTTTGGTACAATTAAACAATGCAAATCTTCTTGATATAAATGTTTCTGCGAAGATTATACACTGCATAGATAATCTGGATGCATCACAACAGTGACTAGCAACCAGTAGGCCTGGATCTAATTTCAGTTTAAAGCATTAACTAGTACCTCTGGGCTGCTATTCTCACATACACTCAAATATTAAGATTTTAGTGTCCAAAGGGTAGGGCAATTTCTCAGTGACATTCTTACATGAAATAAATCAATTTTGGAACTATCTATGTTTGAGGTAAACCTAGGCAATATCAATAACCTCAGATACATAGATGATACCTCCTTTATGGAAGAAAGTGAAGAAAAACTAAACAGCCTATTGACAAAAGTAAAAGAGGAGAGTGAAAAAGTTGGATTAAAGCTCAACATTTGGAAAATTAAGATCATGGCAGCTGGTCCCATCATGTCATGGGAAATAGATGGAGAAACAGTGGAAACAGCGGTAGAACAGCAGATGGTAATTGCAGCCATGAAATTAAAAGACACTTACTCTTTGGAGGAAGTTATGACCAACCTACTAGCATATTAAAAAGCAGAGACATTACTTTGCCAACAAAGGTCCATCTCGTCAAGGCTATGGTTTTTCCAGTGGTCATGTATGGATGTGAGAGTTGAATTATAAAGAAAACTGAGCGCCAAAGAAGTGATACTCTTGAACTGTGGTACTGGAGAAGACTCTTGAGAGTCCCTTGGACTTCAAGGAGATCCAACCAGTCCGTCCTAAAGGAAATCAATCCTGAATATTCATTGGAAGGACTGATGTTGAAGCTGAAACTCCAATACTTTGGCCACCTGATGCAACGAACTAACTCATCTGAAAAGACCCTGATGCTGGGAAAGACTGAAGGCAGGAGGAGAAGGAGACGACAGAGGATGAGATGGTTGGATGGCATCACCGACTCAATGGACATGAGTTTGAATAAATTCCCCAAGCTGGTGATGGACAGGGAAGCCTGAAGTGCTGCAGTCCAAGGGGTCACAAAGAGTTGGACATGACTGAGCGACTAAAATAAATTGTATTGAGGCAATGGTAACTGTAAAAAGATTTACATATATATATATATATATATATAAAGATAGGACATACAAAGAAGTTCTTCCTTAAAAAAAAGTCCGTTTACATTTCCAAAATCCTCAGATTGCCCATGTGCTATAAACAGATGAATATATTTGCAGGAGGCTGCCCCTGCCACCTCAGGTCGTATTCAGTCTCCCCATTGCCTGGCTCCCTTTATCAACCTGCTGGAGCACTGAAGTTACCTTGATGATCCCAAAACACTTTCCTTGGTCTTTTAGTAAGGGTTCTAGCATCAACATCTACTTATTTCTCGAGGGAGAGAAAACTTTCTTTGTTCACATTTTCCCTCCAATGATCCTGCGTTAATCCTGCAGTGCTGAGCCTAGAAGGGAGTGGCAGAAAGTTTGTCTAATGTCAGACTTTCCCTGAGTCCTGTCTAACAGGCTTCTTCTGAGAAATATGTCTGTAACAGCCTTCAACTCACCTATGATACCACGTGATGAATATACTTGTTGTTCTCTGGTGTAGGATAAAAAACTGAAGAAGTTAAGAAAAAAATGTTTTTTACTGTGTGTGGTGACCACTTCACAGCATGAACATGTATCAAATCATTATGTTGTACACCTGAAACTAATACAAAGGTATATGTCAATTATTATATATTAATTTTAAAAATACGAAAATGAAGAAAGCTTGGCCATAATAGTGGAGTCGAAAGACCCTCAGCTCCCCTCCTCTCATGGGCACACAAAAATGACAACCATTTACAGAGCAATATTGATGAGAAAGACCAGAATCTACCAGAAAAAAATATTACATAACTAAAGACATAAAGAAGAAACTACAATGATATGGGTAGGAGAAGCAGAGGTATAGTCAAGATCCATGCATCTAGGTGGGTGACCCACAATGAGAGCAAAATTAGAAATGCAGGGAGCCCTTCACTGGGAAGACCAGCCCCTAGAATATCTGGTTTTGAAGGTCAGTAGGGCTTACATTCAGGAGAGCTGTGGAAGATAGAGACTCCACTCTTGGAGTGCAATCAAAGTGTCACATCCTCAAGGACCCAGAGCAGAAGCAGTAATTTTAAAGGACCCTGGGTCAGATATAGGCCAATCTTGAAGAATCTCCAGAAGAAGCCAGAAGCAACTGGAACTTACCCTGGGAACACAAATACTGGCATTATCCATTTTGGGGAACTTGTGCTACCATGTGGACAGTGGTACTAACAAGCCCTCCCTCTAGTTTATCAGTCTAGGGACCTGGCCCTGCCTACGAGGCTATAAGCACCTATACTGGGATGTCTCAAGCCAAGTAACTAAACTGGGGAGGACATAGCCCCCCAAAAGTAGGAAGGCTGCTATAAAGTCCCTTGAGCATACATCCATCCTTGGAGATGGCTACATCCACTGAGGGCCTGGACTCAGGACCACACATGTGTGTGCAGAGTCACTAGACTTGGGACTCCCAGGTCTACCAGCTGACTTTTCATCACAAACCCTGAGGTCAGAAGAGAGTGTCACAATATACTTAAAGTGGTGAAAGCGAAAAACCTACATCAAAAATTACCTACCCAGCTAGGCTTTCATTCAGATTTGATGAGATCAAAAGGTCTATAGATAAGCAAAAACTGAAAGAGTTTAGCACCACAATAACTTCTTTACAATTAATGTTAAAGATGAGGGGAAAAAAAAGCCAAAACTGAAAACTAAAAATTACTGAAGGAAAAAAGCTCATTGGTTAAGGCAAAAATACGATAAAGGTAAAAACACAGTAAAGGTAGTAATCAAGCAGGGACAAAGTTAGTAAAAAAGGTTAAAAGACAAAAGAGGTGTAAAGTCATCTGTATCTGCTGTAAGTAGTTGAGGAATACACAAAACAAAGATATGTAAAATATGATGTTAAGAAAAGTAATCCTGGGGAAGGTTGAAGAAAATATAGGATTATTAAATTGCATTTGAAATGAAGAGATTGGCAACTTAAAATAATCATATATATATATGTGTGTGTGTGTGTGTACATATATATATATTTTCAGTTCAGTCGCTCAATCGTGTCTGACTTTTTGTGACCCTATGAACCACAGCAAGCCAGGCCTCCCTTGTCCATCATCAACTGCTGGACTTTACTCAAACTCATGTCCACTGTGTCGGTGATGCCATCCAACCATCTCATCCTCTGTTGTCCCCTTCACCTCCTGCCCTCGATCTTTCCCAGCATCAGGGTCTTTTCAAATGAGTCACCTCTTTGCATCAGGTGGCCAAAGTATTGGAGTTTCAGCTTCATCATCAGTCCTTCCAATGAATACCCAGGACTGATTTCCTTTAGGATGGACTGGTTGGATCTCCTTGAAGTCCAAGGGACTCTCAAGAGCCTTCTCCAACACCACAGTTCAAAAGCATCAATTCTTTGGTGCTCAGCTTTCTTTATAGTCCAACTCTCACATCCATACATGACCACTGGAAAAACCATAGCCTTGACTAGACAGACCTTTGTTGGAAAAGTAATGTCTCTGCTTTTTAATATGCTATCTAGGTTGGTCATAACTTTCCTTCCAAGGAGTAAGAGTTATTAAAAAAAAAAAACCTCATGGTAACCACAAACCAGAAACCTATAATAGATGTGTACAAAAAAGAAAAAGGAATCAAAGTATAACACTAAAGATCAAATCACAAGAGCATAAATCAAAAGAAGAGAAAAAACTAACTATAAAACTACCCCAAAACATTTTTTAAAAGGCAGTAGGTACCTAATTATCAATAATTACTTTAAATTTAAACAGACTACATGCTCCCATGAAAGGATATAGAGTGGCCGAATGGATACAAAACAAACCCATATATACGCTATTTGTGCTGTGCTTAGTAGCTCAGTCATGTCTGACTCTTTGCGACCCCATGGACTGTATCCCACCAAGCTTCTCTGTCAATGGAGATTCTCCAGGCAAGAATACTGTAGAGGGTTGCCATGCCCTCCTCCAGGTGATCCTCCCAACCTAGGAATCGAATCAAGGTCTTCTGAATTGCAGGCATATTCTTTACTGCCTGAGCCACCAGGGAAGCCCAAGAATACTGGAGTGTGTAGCCTATTCCTTCTCCAGGGGGATATTCCCAACCCAGGAATCGAAATAGGGTCTTCTGAATTGCAAGAGGATTCTTTACCAGCTGAGCTACCAAGGAAGCCCATATATGCTATCTACAATGACCTAATTTCAGATCTAAAGACACACACACACACACAGTGAAGTGAGGGCATGGAAAATAAATCAAAGAAGACATTATACACATACACATGCCTTCAGACAAATGAAAACAAAACGCAATGATTCAGAATCTAGGGGATGAAGCAAAAGCAGTTCTATGAGGGAAATTTATAGTAATACAAACAAACCTCAGGAAATGAGAAAACTCTCAAATAAATAACCTAACCTTAAACCTAGGGAACTGGAAAAAGAAAGACAAAGGATACCCAAAGTTAGTCGAAGGAAAGAAATAAAAGACCAGAGAATTACAGACATAAATCAAATAGAGACTAAAAAATAATAGAAGAGATCAATGAGATGAAGAGCCATTTCTTTAAAAAGACAAACAAAATTGATAAGTTTAAGCCAGACTGATCAACAAAAAAGGAGAGAGGACCCAATTAAATTATATCAGATATGAAAAAGGAATACTTACAACTGACACCACAGAAATACGAAGGACAGTATAAATGACTATATGCCAATAAAATGAATAATCTAGAAGAAATGGACGAGTTCCTAGAAATGTACAATCTCTCAAGACTGACCAGAATGAAATAGAAAATAAAAAAGACTGATTACCAGAAATGAGACTGAATCAATAATCAAAAACTCTCAACTAACAAACATCTAGACCAGATGGCTTCACAGGTGAATTCTACTCAATATTTATAAAAGAATTAGCAGCTATAATTCTCAAACTATTGCCAAAAATTACAGAGGAATGAATGCTTCCAAACTCATTCTATAAGACCAGAATAACTCCGATACCAAAACCAAACAGAAATATATATATATATATAAAAATTACAAGCCATTATCATTGATGAACACACATGCAAAAATCCTCAACAAAATAATAGCAAATCAAATACAACACATTAGAAGAACCACACACCATGATCAAGTAGAATTTATTCCAGACATGGCTCAATAG
Organism: Antilocapra americana; assembly: GCA_007570785.1. Classification (NCBI taxonomy): domain Eukaryota; kingdom Metazoa; phylum Chordata; class Mammalia; order Artiodactyla; family Antilocapridae; genus Antilocapra; species Antilocapra americana. The sequence goes on from ML663563.1 coordinate 14,012,780, forward strand.
CTACAAATCAATTAATGTGATACACCACATTAAAAAAGTGAAGACTAAAAATCATATGATAATCTCAACAGATGCAGAAAAACCTTTTGACATAATTCAGCATCCATTTGTGATTAAAAACTTTCCACAAAGTGGGTATACAGGGGAAATACTTCAACATAATAAAACCATATATGACAAACCCACAGCTAATGTCATACTCAACAGTGAAAACTGAAAGGACTTTCTATGAAGAAGGTAAGAATGCCCTCTCTTGCCACTTTTTTCAGATGTCCCAGCTACAGCCAAGAAAAAGAAAAAATAAAAGGAATCCAAATCCGAAAGAAAGAAGTAAAATGGTCACCATTTGCAGATGATATGGTACTATATACTGAAAATCCTAAAGATGCCACTGAAAAAGCACTAGAGTTCATCAATTAATAAAGTTACAGGATACAAATTTAATATATAGAAATCTGCTGCATTTCTACAAGCTAACAATAAAATGCCAAAATGAGAATTTTTTTAATTCCCACCATCACATTAAAAAATACCTAGGGAATAAATTTAACTATGGAGATAAAATACCTGTACTCAGAAAACTATAAAACACTGTGAAAGAAATGGAAAATGATACAAACTGATGCAAAGATATACCATGTTGATGGATTGGAAGAATTAATATTGTTAAAATGACCACACTACCCAAGAAAATCTATAGATTCAATGCAATCCCTATCAAACTACCAGTGGTACACTTCATAGAAATAAGCAAGTAACTTTAAGATATTTATGGAAACACAAGACACCAAAAAGCCAAAACAATATTGAAAAAAATGAGAGATTTGGAGGTATCATGCTTCCTAACTTCCTACAAAGTCATCAAAACATTATGGTACTGGCCACAAAACAGAAATGCAGAATAATGAAAAGAGAATAGAGAGTCCAGAAATAAACTCACACATTTATGGTTGGTCGATCTATGACAAGGAAGCTAGAATACACAATGAAGAAAATACAGTCTCTTTAATAAGTGGTACTGGGAAAACCAGATAACTACATATAGAAGAATAAAATTAGAACATTTTCTCACATCATATTAAAAAATAAACTCAGAATGGATTAAAGACCTAGATGTACAACTGGAAACCATAAAACTTCCAGAAGAAAACAGAGAATACTCTTTGACATAAATCAAAGCAATATTTTTGGATCTGTTGCCTAAGGCAAATAGGACCTAATTTGCGGTTGACCCTCATGCCATGTGCAGAAGAGATGAAATCCCATTATAACCTCATCCTATTCCAAGCACGGCCTACGAGCCTCATCTCTGCTACTGACCTGGTCAGAGAGGCCACAATATTCACTGCATAAAGTCATAAATTGTGTTTTGAACCCAGAAGTAATTAAGTCCCATACACACTAACATTTCACACATCAAAAAAATTAATACAGAATTCAGCCACTATCCCTGTTTTCCTCAAAGAGGTCAAATTTAAATGCAAGTGACCAAGGGAAAAAAAATTTCACAAAAAGAGAAGGTACACCTGCAATGCGGGAGACATGGGTTCAATCTCTGGGTTGGGAAGATCCCCTAGAGAAGGGAAGGGCTACCCACTACAGTATTTTGGCCAGAATTCCATGGGAACACAAAGCGTTGGACACGACTGAGTGACTTTCACTTCATTAAGTAGCACAACAGTCACAAGTCACAAATCCACTGGGAACGCTGAGAGAAGGACGTGGTTTACTGATCTGGAATCAGATTTGGCATGCTCACAGGTAGCAGGAAACTAAGCCACCATGTCTGATGATAAGATATTTCTGCCTAAAAGGAAAAGTGGTCTTATTAAACCACGACTTTCTACCCTCCTGGAATATCAGGGTAAAGACAGTGCCTAGGTCAAGGTTTTTCCCTCCAAACAGCCATCCTCCACTGCTCAGAGTTTCTGGGCTCCAAGTCATGGCCTGAAATGCACCTCAACAGACTCCATGGACTGACTGACATACGTCACTCTCTAATCCTCCAACACAGTGGCTGAATCTTCTCTGAGCCAGAACATTTTTACTTCAAAGTTAGCTGTTTCTTCATGTGTCATAGTTCATGTAGCCTATCTTCAAATGTAAAGTGACTGAGGGCAAGACATGCTGGTTGTTAAGGCAAATTCTAGTACTGCTCTCTATTTTCCAACTGAAATGACACAGTTTTGCTCACGGACATGAAAATGATGCAATAAAACTGATACTGTGTAAAACATGTTTTATTGTGGTCCTATACCTCAATAATAAAAATGAAGCCCCAAGTTACTGGTAACACAGGCAAAACTGTGCATTCATGATATAATGCTATTAATTCTTTACTTTTATAGAAGAACAATGGATTAGATTTAAAATTAAGCAAGATGATAGTACTCAAATAATACAAATCCAGAAATGGATAAATTATTAATCCTATTAGTTACAAAGTTTATAATATTTAATCAAGCATAACACATATTGAGAGTCAGTGAATAACACAGTATTAAGATTTCTGCCACTTCGTGTTTGAAATGATGGCTGCCTTTCCTTTAAATTTTCAATGAATGTGTAATGTATAACAAATACATTTATGTGTATAATTTAAAAAGAAAATTTGTGCCAAATGTTTATATAAAGCAATGTTTTATTGAAGAAATGATTAAATAGCTAAATGGAAATGATTAAATAGCTAATACTTAAAATAGCTTAAACACAATAAGTAGTTCCCAAAGACTTCTGATAAAAATTAAAGTGGGGCTTGCCTCGTAGGTCAGTTGGTAAAGAATCTGCCTACAATGCAGGAGACTTGGGTTCAATCTCTGGAGAAGGAAATGGCAACCCACTCCAGTATTCTTGCCTGGAAAATCCCATGGACAAAGGAGCCTGGCAGGCTATAATCCATGAGATCGCAAGAGTCGCACATGACTTAGCAACTAAACCACCACAACCACCACCAAAGCAGATGCAGATAATTGTAATCCTGTGTACCTCAAGTATCTATAAAAACCCATTTGACTATACATTCCAAATAGTCTTGAGAGGCAATGTGCATTGTCAACAACTGCATGGCTAGACCAGTCAGATAAATTCTTAAGTAGTAAAAATGAAGCTACATGTTCAAAGCTGTGCAGTAAACTCTGTGGTATACCCACTGTAAAACAAGAACATGTTCTTTTTTAATTAGGTTGTTGTCCTATCCCTCACGTAAATTAATAAAAACTTATATAGTATTTAATAAAACCTAATACTCAACAAATATTCACTCACACGTTATTAGCACATGGGTTTCAAGTGTACTGATTACTACGAAAATGACCTCATTTAATTCAAGTAACTGACGAAAGGAATTTAAGTCAGAAGCATAAAATAAGTTATCTGTAATTTAAATTAACATTTGAAATTATATTTTAAAACCTAATATAATCCTGAACTCATAAAAATGAATTATTTTGTTGAAGCAAAATTCTCTTTAAAATACGCACTTATGTGCAGAGTACTTGGGCTTCCCAGGCTGGCACTAGAGCAAAGAACCTGCCTTCCAATGCAGGAGTCATTAGAGACGTGGGTTCAGTCTCTGGGTTGGGAAGATCCCCTGGAGGAAGGCATGACAACCCACTCCAGTATTCTTGACTGGAAAATACCATGGATGAGGAGCTTGGCAGGCTACAATCCATAGGGCTGCAGAGTCGACACAACTAAAGTGACTAGGCACACACGCACAGGTGCACGCAGAGTACTGGAAATGCTGACAATGCAGGCACGTGGGATATATACTGAGAAACTTTTTGTTAACAATGACCTTCACCTAGATTGGGCTCACAATTAGCTAAAGGTTTTGGTCTGAGCAAGGAACTAATAAGATCACAGTGTTGTGCTGTATATATCTAAGTCAAGCCACGTAGGGCCTCCCTGGCGGCTCAGTTGGTAAAGAATCCATCTGCAATGCGGGAGACCTGGGTTCAATTCCTGGGTTGGAATGATCCTCTGGAGGAGAGCATGGCTATCCACTCCAGTATTCTTGCCTGGAAAATCCCATGAACAGAGGAGGTTGACAGGCTACAGTCAACGGGGTTGTAAAGAGTCGGACACAACTGAGCAACTACCAGAGTGACCAGCTTCTGAAGAGCGTTCATTCTACTGTTTCTTCAGCTCTACCAAAGAGCAGTAAGAGAGGTGAGTGAACAGACCTTCCAAGACTAGTGTAAGACATATCAATAAAGGGGTGTGTTTGTGTTTTGTATTTTTTCAGGTATGAAGAACCATTTTACTAATATAAGTTACGCATCTCCATAGAACAACCAATTACTGTAGAGGCAGAAGGAAAGTTGAGAGAAAATGAAACAATTTTGGGGAATGTGAATCCAACAGATATTGTAAAATATCTGTTTTTTTCCCCATCATAAAACTCTGGCAAATTCCTGACCCAAATCAGGCTGTCAAGATTATAGAACCTGTATGAGAATTTTTAAATCCCTATATGATTTCTTCTCTGAAATTACATCCATCAACATAAATTAACCAGAAACTTGCTTTTCTTTTTGGTTTTTGACATAGTGGAATTGTGATTAGACAATCAAACATTTTAATGAAAACAGGGAAATGCAAAACTATTTCATAACTAGTATACAAAGGTATACGCTTAGTCTTAGTATGGAAATTTATTAGTATGGGAAAAATTAGTATGGAAATTAATGTAACCCATGTAAACAAGATGTTTAATTTTACTTAATTTAAGTGTTTTATTTTGACAATAGTTCATGCTGACTTTTTATTTAAGACAAAAGATCAATAAGGTTTATCTTTATATATTATATATTTCCCTGTAAAATAAACTCAAAAAATGTCCCTCCATACAAAATGACACCTATATCAAGTATATTTGACTTAAAAGAAATCACAAAAATAAAAATTATGCGAGGACGGTGGCATTCTGGGAATTTTCTCTTCATTCTTTTATAACACAATTCTTTGCTTTTGAAATTGAAATACCTTTATTTTGTCTTAGTTATACATATAGAACCACTTCATCCTTTAGATATATCAAATAAAATTAAAAGAGTATGATTTGTAAGTAAAATTATTATGTAGTCTTAAAATTAATATATGTATAAAATCCACATACCTGAGCCAACCTCTTTTTCCTCTTCTTCAATGTTGTTTTTGATACTATCATACTCCTCATCAATGGTCTGGTTACCACGCATCTGAGACAAAATTCTACGGGCCTTTTGAGTCTGTCCTTTCTGAATAAGCCATCGAGGGCTTTCAGGTAAAAAGAGAAAGCCAAAAAACTGTATAACTGCTGGAATTGCTGCAAGTCCCAGCATGTACCTGCAATAAGAAATCAACATATTGCTGTAAAATGTGGTCTTATAAATGCTGAGTATGAATAAAAGATTTGCATTTACCACATTAGGAATAACATATAATGGTAAAAATTAGAAAGATTTTCTTTTCACCATATATATATGTGTGTGTCATCAGAAATAACGACATTTTTATACTGTAGCAGGAAACTGAAAAATGAGAAACTCTGATTCTCCTTTATCTCTCCCACAAATTACAATGAAAAGGAATGGACGAAAGTCACATTCATTACGGATATGCATTCTGAATCAGACACAACATGCAAAACACCATAATCACCATTCCTATCTAATACTACTATAATTTTGCAATTTACAATATAAGCATGAGGTTAAGACAAAATTCTCTAATATCTGGTTAAAAGATATACTGTTCATTAAAATATATGCTCCGATTTCTTTACAGTTATTTTTTCTCTGTAAATAACCAGTTATGATTTCATTTTGCCATCAAGTAGCATATGTTTTCAGACCAAAAGCACTTTACTTTGTTTTTTTAAAAAGACAAGGAGACAGGGAAGGACGGAGTTTGGAAAGCATATAGCAGCTGATAGCAGAAAAAATATAGTCAGATGCAAATAATGATTATTAAAATGTTTGGGAATATGAAAAAGCTGCTATGTTGTTTCATTTGTCCTCTTCTTCAGACATCTGTTCTTACTTTAATTGTAGGATAATTACAATATTTTGATGCATATTTAACCATGTATTCAGCAAAGGACCTTATAAAGTATCTTGCACAGTGAGCATTTAGTAAATGTTTCATGAAGTGATACAAAACAGCTATATAATATAAACTGTCTATAAAAACTAAACAGAAAATAACTTTCACATTTCTATAATAACATTTTATGCAAAACCCTACTGGGTCATTTAGGTCTGCAAAGTTACTTACAGAGTAATTCTTTCCAAGAAACTAAGTTTTTGTAATTCAAGATATAACCAAACCTTTTCTTCTGAAGAAGACTCATTTGATGAAAACTAAAAAGATTAGCTCACACAAATGCATATTTCTGGCCTCTTTCCTTTACGATGTTAATTTGTATAACTAAATCCATTACTTAAATGTATGTTTTAATGCTGTAAATGAATGAAATTTCTATTTAGTTGTGTTCTCTCTTTAAAAATTTAAGAGAAAACGTTATCCTACACTGCCAATTACTTAAAGGTAAAGCAATAAAAAGATGACTTGAAGAGCTTACTGACTGGAAGACCCTGATGCTGGGAAAGATTGAAGGCAAGATGAGAAGAAGGTAACAAAGGATGAGATGGCTGGATGGCATCACTGACTCAATGGACACGAGTTTGAGCAAACTCAAGGAGAAAGTTTAGGACAGGGAAGCCTGGCGTGCTGCAGCTAATGGGGTCACAAAGAACCAGACGCAAGTTAGCAACTGAATAACAACAAATAAAAAGGTAGAAACCAAATATGTTTAATAAGGAAATAAATAAGAAAAGTACTAAAGGTGAAACCCTTTATGTTCATTTCTTTATACTTTTCTCGATCTTTTATTCTGTTTTCCAAACCCACTTAGTGATGAATTAAGATTAAAGGGCTACACTAAATACTTCAAAGAAGCACTGAAATGAATAAAGAAACTGAATCATTTTTAGACCCAAAGATGCTCGCATAATACTTTGCACTATTGTAGGCTTCCCTGGTATACTTCATTAGGCACTATTTAATCCCAGAACATAAACTTTTTTTAAAAATTAAAAGAAAAAAGAAGAGGAGAAAAGGGAAAAGAAAAACACAAACATACATATTAGCTTGTTTTCTAAGCCAGCTGTAGGAGACAGAATACATCAGCCCTCCAGTCTTCTGAAATTTCTAAATGCAAAGAGTCTAGATCTGACATTTACAATTCAATGACTTAATACCAGGATAAGAAAAAGAAACTCACATTCTACTGCCAAATTTTAAGGAAATTAAAGCCTATTTTCAGAGACTGTTCAAGATAAACATGTTTTATACATTTACATCCTAAGATTTCTCTTTTAAAAATGAAACAAAGAAGCTTATTTTCAGTCCAGTTCAGTTGCTCACTCTTTGTGACCCCATGGAATGCAGCACAGCAGGCTCTCCAGTCCATCACCAACACCCAGAGCTTGCTCAGACTCATGTCCATCGAGTTGGTCATGCCATACAACCCATCTCATCCTCTGTGGTCCCCTTCTCCTGCCTTGAATCTTTCCCAGCATCAGAGTCTTTCCCAAGGAGTCAGTTCTTCACATCAGGTGGCCAAAGCATTGGAGCTTCAGCTTCAGCATCAGTCCTTCCAATGAATATTCAGAACTGATTTCCTTTAGCATTGAATGGTTTTATCTCCTTGCAGTCCAAGGGATTCTCAAGAGTCTTCTCCAACACCACATCTCAAAAGCATTAGTTGTTCAGCACTCAGCTTTCTTTATCATCCAACTCTCACATCCATACATGACCAGGAAAAAAACCACAGCTTTGATGAGACGGACCTTTGTCAGCAAAGTAATGTCTCTGCTTTTTAATATGCTGTCCAGGTTGGCCATGGTTCTTCTTCCAAGGAGCAAGCGTCTTTTAATTTCATGGCTGCAGTCACCATCTGCAGTGATTTTGGAGCCCAAGAAAATAACATCGGTCACTGTTTCTATTTTTTCCCCATCTATTTGCATCTATTTAACCATCTTTGCGTCCGTGATGGGACCAGATGCCATGATCTTCATTTTTCAAATGTTGAGTTTTAAGCCAGTTTTTTCACTCTCTTCTTTCACTTTCATCAAGAGGCTCTTTAGTTCTTCTTTATGTTCTGCCATAAGAGTGGCATCATCTGCATATCTGAGGTTATTGATATCTCTCCCAGCAATCTGATTCCAGGTTGTGATTCATCTAGCCTCGCATTTAGCATGATGTACTCTGTATATAAGTTAAATAAGCAGGGTGACAATATACAGCCTTGACACACTCCTTTCCTAATTTGGAACCAGTCTATTGTTCCATGCCTGGTTCTAACTGTTGCTTCTTGACCTGCATACAATCTAGGCTAGATTGCTAGACCTGCTATAATCTACAGCACTGCTGTAGACTCACCAAGAGTCCTCTAAATCCAAGGAAACCAGATGAATGACAAGAGTACACTGATAAACCCGGCAGGCAATTCCCAAACAAACAAGTAGCCCCCTGACATGGGATATCTCCTTATTATATGTCAAATCAAGGGTTCTAAACCCTGGCTACACATTAGAATAACCCAAGAGGCTTTTAAATATACTAGCATCCAGGTCCCAACCACCCCAGAGATTCTGACTAATTGGTCTGGGCTTTAGACCAGGGAATTCTATTTTCTTAAAAGTTCCCAAGGTGGTAATAATGTGCCTTCATGGCTGAAAACCACTGATCTAAGTGTTTTAAAACACCCAGGGGATAAAAGTGAACAATAAGCACTCAAGGTCCACATTTTAAGCAAATGCCATTTACCTTCCAGAGGCTAGACAGCACATCAAGCTGAAAGAATGGGAAAGGAGGTTGACTCAAGGAAAAATGCCAAACCTTCATGAATTCTAAAATCTTTAGCATTTTCTTTAGTATCAAGATCACTCATAGAAAGATACCTCTTAAAACTTTCTAACTGAAGTTAACAAATGAGCTATTCTCCGGCACAACTAGCAGTACCAGGACCTACGTACCAGACGACTAAGATAGGAACCTCAAATACTAAGCAGTACTTTCAAATTGCGTGTTTGGGCCGCTATCAACAAAGGAGACAAGCATGGTTTCATCTCAGACTAAGCCTTCCCAGTGTCAGGAACTGAAATTCTGTAAACCAAACATCCTTCATTCCTAGGTGTCAACCTTCTACGCTATGGCTGAGCAGACCTGCTAAGCTGCTGCTATCAGATGGCCTGTTCCTCACACAAAACCAAGTAAGTCCTTCCTTGAACTGAACATTTACAATCAATCTTGTCTTAAAGGAATCACATTGCTCTCACCTATGAAATCAAAGACAAATGTCCTCGAATAGATGCACATTTAAGACACAGTATTTCGTAGTTCATAACTGCCCATCTCTGAATTGATGACAAAATGGTTATCTGATAACAGAGTCAACAGATAAACATATTATTTATCTCTAGTAGTTCCACAGTGATGTTAATTATGTTCCAAATTCATGATAATCTACTTGAAGGTATAAACTCAGCTTGGACATATGATTGTGTCACAGTAACAGCAACAGTAATAGCTAACACATAGCACTGGCACTAGTTACAGTGTGCCAAGCACTGCTCAAAGGAGTTAAAATAACTTATTTATCTCAAAACAACCCTAGGACGTAAGTACCATTATTATTACCATTTTAAAGACAAGGAAACAAGGCACAAAGAAGATATAGAGCTAGCATGCAGTAGAATTAGGATTAAAACCCAGGCTCCCTATAATAAATGTTTCTTTTAAGTTATGCTACAATAAATGTTTAACGATTACTTGATAAAACTCACAAAAGAGGGCATGCATTTACATTAGTCTCATATTTAAATAGTTTGAAGGATCGCTTCAGAAGCTTGTTGTTTACACATATCTCAGTGTTGTTAACACATCTCAGGAAAGCCCTGCAGCAACAAAAGGAGAAAGAATCTCTGGGTGCTGTCCGCCCAGTCTTGCCAAACACAGCACAGCACTGGACTAGGCACCCGCTGGGCTAGGGATCTGCAAACTGGACTTAACAACACTGACCCACTAGTGGCAAACCAAATGTCTTTTTATCCTCTCAATACCAGATTGTTTCTATGAGAACAGCTGTCTATTAGTTAAAAGAAAATACAAGTTTATAAGGGTAAACTTCTGTTCACTATGCCAAACTGAATTTTTATTTCATTTTTCTTTAATCTGTACAGATAAACTTTTCATACAGGAAAAATCTAGACAATAAGACAACAGATAATTTAAAAGAAGATTGGAGCAACAACATTTTGACATGAGAGTTGATCCTCTTAAAATGTTTTATATGACAAGCTGGGCTGTGCCGTGCTAAGTTGCTTCAGTTGTGTCTGACTCTTTGTGACCCCATGGACTGTAGCCTGCCAAGCCCCTATGTTCATGGAATTTTCCAGGCAAGAATACTGGAGTGGGTCATGGAGTATCCCGCTTTGGTTTATGTCAGAGAGTGTTTTGCCTATGTTATCCTCTAGGAGTTTTATAGTTTCTGGTCTAATACTGGAAATAAAAACACAAATAAACAAATGGGACCTAATTAAAATTAAAAGCTTCTGCACAACAAAGGAAACTATAAGCAAGGTGAAAAGACAGCCTTCAGAATGGGAGAAAATAATAGCCAATGAAGCAACGGACAAACAATTAATCTCAAAAATATACAAGCAACTCCTGCAGCTCCATTCTAGAAAAATAAATGACCCAATCAAAAAGTGGGCCAAAGAACTTAACAGACATTTCTCCAAAGAAGACATAAAAATGGCCAACAAACACATGAAAAGATGCTCAACATCACTCATTATCAGAGAAATGTAAATCAAAACCACAATGAGGTATCACTTTACACCAATCAGAATGGCTGCAATCCAAAAATCTACAAGCAATAAATGCTGGAGAGGATGTGGAGAAAAGGGAACTCTCCTACACTGTTGGTGGGAATGCAAACTAGTACAGCCACTAAGCAAAACAGTGTGGAGGTTCCTTAAAAAGCTGCAAATAGTCCTGCCATATGACCCAGCAATCCCACTGCTGGGCATATACACCGAGGAAACCAGAATTGAAAGAGCCACGTGTACCCCAATGTTCATCGCTGCATTGTTTACAATAGCCAGGACATGGAAGCAACCTAGATGCCCATCAACTGACGAATGGATAAGAAAGCTGTGGTACATATACACAATGGAATATTACTCAGCATTAAAAAAAAAATTCATTTGAATCAATTCTACTCAGATGGACCGAACTGGAGCCCATTATCCAGAGTGAAGTAAGCCAGAAGCAAAAACAACAATACAGTATATTAACACATATATATGGAATTTAGAAAGACAGTAACGAGAACCCAACATGTGAGACAGCAAAAGGAACGCAGATGTATAGAACTGACTCATGGACTCTGTGGATGAGGGAAAGGGTGGGATGATATGGGAGAATGGCATTGAAACATGCTAATTATCATATGTCTAATCAATCGCCAGCCCAGGATTGATTCTCGGGGCTGGTGCATCGAGATTTCCCGGGGGGAGGGAGGAGGCAGGGGTTTCTGGAGGGGGAGCATATGTAAACCCATAGTGATATCATGGCATTGTATGGCAAAAACAATAAAAGGGAGAAAAAAAAAAAAAAGAAGTGTAAGCCCTAAAAAAAAAAAAAAAAAAAGAATACTGGAGTGGATTGCCATTTCCTCCTCCAGGGGATCTTCTCAACCCAGGAATCAAACCCACGTCTCTTACATTGCCTGCATGGGCAGGCAAGTTCTTTACCACTAACGCCACCTGGGAAGTCCCTTAATATGTGATATTAATAGATCTGAAGTTGCTTTTCTCTACATTTTGTTTTCCAATGTCTGCCTCCCAGAGGTTTCCCCAAAAGGAAGTGTGCTGGAGAGAGTAACTATTATCCTGCATCATGTTCTTTTTTACTTCTTTTCTCCCCTCTATTCTTTTTCTTCCTCAAATGACAGGAAAAAAGGTTACCAGGGCCTTGCAATCTAAGAGCCATACATACAATTTATGGTTTTAATTGTAAGTCAAGCTATAACAGAAAAACTATCACAGCTAGGGGAACTGTATTACAAAGTGTTTACATTTAAAACAAACTATTTTTATGGCTCTTGATGTGCTGGATTCTACTAACGGAAGACATTTTCATGTAGAAAAGCACAGTAAAGATTTTTCTGGACACTGCAGTCATTTAGCCAATTATCCTCCTAATGAGCCATGAGAGCATTAAGGTGCAGCTCAATAATCACTTCCTTACCTGTTTATAGACCTCAGGTTGTTAAAAATTTACATTTTTAAGCCAAATCATCACATTATATTTTTCTAGTCATAAAGAATCTTGATATTTTTCAAAACACAATTTCTGAAACTGTCTTGGGTACATGGAAGGTTTTTAGCAATATCCTCTAATACCGTCTTATAATAAACTGAAAAACAAAATGTATTTGTTATTCTAACAGCTTTACCTCCATTCTTTATCTTCTGGTTTGCATTTATATCTATTTTCTATTAATTTAGAAATAAGAATGTTATGCTAGCCCATTTCTATGGGCTAGTATGTTAACCCATTTCTAAGAACACAAATACATTAGAGGAATACTGTATCACAAATACAGTTGGTGATGGACAGGGAGGCCTGACGTGCTGCGATTCACGGGGTCGTAAAGAGTCGGACACAACTGAGCGACTGAACTGAACTGTATCATAAATACTAAGATGATGCGCTTATTCTTTAAAACTCTACAATTTCAAACTGGTATCCTTTCACATGTAATTATGAAGTAAACTTTAAACCTTTTTTACCTGAAACGTTTCACTGAATATCATAGAACGAGTCAGCAGTTAGAATCAGTCAATTCTTTGAAAATGTTACTTTATGAAGATTTATGTTACTTTATGCTTACTTAGAATGTTAAGGCTGAACTTCAAACATCTGAATATAAGTTAAGTGCCAAACTCTAAGAAAATGAGCATCATCAACAAACTTAATCAGAGTGCAGTATTGTGTAAATCCAAAAACATCTCCCCAAGCTGCAACTTTCCAATATATCGATCATTATATTCTATTTAGACTAGTAAAAATTTCCCCTTAAAAAGGCATAAGCCAATCCCTTCAAACCACATCCAAGAACATGGTCCTTCAGCCCTGTATCTAGAGTTACTTAACTTTGATGTTCAAGAGTCCTGCAGATTTTGAGTTTTTTCATATATTTCTCATATACTTTAAGTAATAATACATAAGTAACACATTTACTCCAAAATCTCCATTCTTGGATTTACAAAAGAAACAGCCACCTTTAAATATTAATAATAAAATTACTCAATAGTCAACAAACATAAGTTATGATTTATATATGTTCCTACTTAATGCAAAAGTTTTAAATGCAAGAACACAGTACTGAATTTTACTATCTGCTACAGTTATAACAACTTACTTCATAATATATTTTTTAAGTTTTATTCATCACTCAGAAGAAATTAAAATAAGAACTATACTGCCTTAAAAAGGCTGCAAATGAACTTATCTACAAAACCAAAACAGAGTTACAGACATAGGTAATAAATTTATGGCTTTCAGCAGGTAAGGGGGGGTAGGATTAAATTGGGAGACTGATATTGACACATATACACCACCACATATAAAATAGATAACTAATAAGGACCTAGGACAGGGATCTCTATTCAATATTCTATAATGGTCTATATGGGAAAAGAATCTAAAAAGAATAGATATATGCACTTGTATAAAAGATTCACTTTCAAGTTTACCTGAAACTAACACAACATTGTAAATCAATTATATCTCAATAAAAAATTTTTTAAAGAAATAAAATACTGCCTAATTAAGACCTCAGGCTAATAAGTTAATTTTCTTCTGCCATTAAGGGCTATATTCTGTATTCATCAATGATCATTCATATTATCAATGACTAATACACTTGAAAATCTGATGGGAGATGGAACAAACAAGAGACACACAGCTGGGGGTAAATAATAAAAAAAAAAAAAACTGTGTCAAGTTGTATTCTCTCTCTTAAAAAAAAATGATGATACATCTCCAGCAAATGAGCAATTTTTGTTACCTAGTAAATGAGTCTATGCAAAAAAATCACAGCCACAGGTATAAACATAGACATAAGCCAAATAAAATATTAACTCTATCTACAAATTTAGGGGAAAAAAACCTCTGAAAGAAATCTGAGGTCAATACACAAGGCAAGTGGCTTCAATTCAGTTCAGTTGCTCAGTCATGTTCAACTCTTTGCAACCCCATGGACTGCACCACGCCAGGCCTCCCTGTCCATCACCAACTCCTGGAGCTTTCTCAAACTCATGGCTATCAAGTCAGTTATGCCACCCAACCATCTCATCCTCTGTCGTCCCCTTCTCCTCCTGCCCTCAATCTTTCCCAGCATGTGGGTCTTTTCCAGTGAGTCAGTTCTTCTCATCAGGTGGCCAAAGTACCAGAGCTTCAAGCATCAGTCTTTCCAATGAATATGCAGGACTGACTTCCTTTAGGATTGACTGGTTTGATCTCTTTGCTGTCCAAGGGACTCTCAAGAGCCTTCTCCAACACCAGAGTTCAAAAGCATCATTCTTCAGTGCTGTTTTCCTCATGGTCCAACTCTCACATCCATACATGACTACTGGAAAAACCATAGTTTTACCTAGATGGACCTTTGTCAGTAAAGTAATATTTCTGCTTTTTAATATGCTGTCTAGGTTAGTCATAGCTTTTCTTCCAAGGAAGAAAATTTCATGGTTGCAGTCACCATCTGCAGTGATTTTTTAGCTCAAGAAAGTAAAGTCTTTTATTTTCTGTCACTGTTTCCATTGTTTCTCCATCTATTTGCGTGAAGTGATGGGACCAGATGCTATGATGTTAGTTCTTTGAATGTTGAGTTTTAAGCTAGCTTTTTCACTCTCCTCTTTCACTTTCATCAAGAGGCTCTTCAGTTCCTCTTCACTTTCTACCATATGGGTGGCATCATCTGCATATCTGAGGTTATTGACATTTTTCCTGGCAATCTTGTTTCCAGCTTGTCCTTCATCCAGCCTGGCATTTTGCAAGGCAAGTGGCTTGGCACAGGTTATTTAGTGTTGTAGTCACAGTAGGATCAGCAAGATACACTAGCTTTGATAGAATAAGATTAGATGCTATTGAAATAAATGAATGTGGTATTCAGCAGAGATATTAGATAGTTTTAAACAACATGGCAAAATGCATCAAGACTTGTACAAAATTCACAGTAAGAGTACAGAAAATAATTCACACACAGCCATATCTATATATACTCTCTTTTTTCAAACTCTGAATATCTTCCAAATGCAAAGCTATACATTTGAGATTATGGAGATGCACAAATGATCAAGAGACATTTCCTTGCTTCAAGGAACTTATACCTAGTAATTGTGGAATGAAATAGTATTATATAATTGCCATGACTGAGATTTAGTCACAGTGTAAAAGTAAGGAGAAAAATTTTTTCAACAGAGGATATTAGAAAAAGTGTCATGGTGAAAACAACATTTAAATTACCACTGACCATTGCAGAAAAGAAATATAATGCACGGAGCCAATATAAGATTCAAATTAGAGACTTCCCTGGTGACTCAGTGGATCAGAATCTGCCTGCCAAAGCAAGAAACATGGGTTCAATCCCTGGTCCAGGAGGATCCCAAACATCACAGAGCAACTAAGCCCATGATCCACAACCACTGAGCCTGTGCTCTAGAGCCTACAAGCTACCAATACCAGGACCACAGGCAGCAACTACTGAAGCCACCGTACCTAGAGCCTACGCTCTGGAACAAGAGAGGCCACTATAAGCAGAAGCCTACACAGCACAAGCAAAAGTGTCCATAGCTCACCACAACTGAGGAAAGCTTGCAAAACAACAAAGACCCAGCACAGCCAAAACAAATAAATAAATATAAATAAGTCAAATTAAAATATTCAAATTAATTTTTAAATAAAATTTGCATACAATATAATGAGACGATCTAAGGTATACCGTTCAATGAGTTTATGTATATATCTATATCCATACATGTCTCCTTGTAACTACCATCTTAGTAAAGAAACATAACATTTCCATCATCCAAGAAGTTTCCCTCAAACCCTACCCCCTTCCAGTCAATCCCCATTGCCTTAGATCATCACTGGTTGAATTTCTGTTCCCATAGTTAATTTGGGGGCTTCCCCGGTGATTTAGTCAGTAAAGAATCTGCCTGCAGTGTGGGAGACCTGGGTTCGATCCCTAGGTTGGGAAGACCCATGGAGGAGAATATGGCAACAGTTAATTTTGAATGTTAATGTATTTTATATGGAATTATAGAGACCATACTCTTTCGTGTCTAGCTTCTTTCAATCATGTTTTTGAGATACATGCATCCTTTCTAATCCACTGATTTATCAACCCTTATCAGTCTCTCATTGATTACTTTCATTTTATACTAGATCTTGAAATCAGTGAATTCTTCAACTTGTTCTTAAAGATGGTTTTTGGCAATTTTAGGTCCTTTACTTTTCTATAAAAATCTTAAAATCAATTATCCATTTCAATGAATTCAAATGAATATAAGTGGTGATGGCAGACATCTTAATCTGGAATTATATCATAAGGGAAAGCATTTAACCTTTCCCCATTGAATATAAAGTTGGCTGCACATTTCTTCATAGATGTCTTTTATTGAATTCAAGAAGTCTCTTCCTTTCTAGTTTGCAGAAAAGGTTTTATCATAAATAAATGTTATTCTGTCAAATGTTTTACTGCATATTGATCACTTAGGTTTTCCTCCTTTAAACAATTCAACATGGTGATTTCTACAAATTACTTTTCATATGGTAAACAACCTGACTTTCCTGGGAAAACTGTCTCAGTCAGTTTATATAAAGGATTTATTATTCTTTTATATATCATTGGGTTTGATTTTACTAATATTTTAAGTGTACTTTCAATCAGTGTATAGAATCTACTCTCCTTGTAGTAACTTAAGCCACTTTCAGAACTAATAAGCTATGAATTCGAACCACTGTTTTTCCAAATGAACCGGAATCTTCATTGCTACCAAATGTGCAGTCCATCCAGAAGAAGTTCAATGTTACAGCAATAGGCAGCCCTTATGTACAATCTCTTAACATTAAATTTATTGGCATCTATTATGATATACTTTAATATTTAACATGTATAACTATTGAGTATCCAATATGTGTCACTATTGAGTGTATTAAAAATAAAAAATAAAAAACTGGACAACTGAGGCATGACTAATTTCATAAAAAAAAGTCCACAATATTAGTCATGCTGGCCTCAAAACCCAGGTGGGGAGTATTCCTTCTACTTCTATTTTCTTAAAATTTTGTTTAAGCTTGGAATATTTCTTTCTTAAATGTTTTATAGAATTCACCAGTGAAACCATATGGGCCTGGAGTTAGCTTAATAAACATAGTAATACTCAGATTTTCCATTTTACCTTGTGTTGGTTTTTAGTAGAGTTGTGATTTTCAAGCAGTATGTCTATCCCATCCTTACTGGCACAAAATTTTTCAAATTTTCCCTCAACTATCTTTGTATCAATAGAAATGATGTGCTTTTACTCCTGAAAATGGTAACTTGTACTTTATCTTTTTAAATCAGTCATAATCAGTTTACCAATTTTATTAATAATTCCAAAGAACCAATATTGTTTATTTTTTCCATTGTTCCTCTGCTCTGTACCTTGGCTTCTATTATTTATTATTTAATTCTTTCTGTTTTACTCAGTTTTAATGTGCTCATATTTTTCTACCTTACCATGAAACTTACATCATTTGACTTCTTCACTTCTCTAATAAAATCACTCTAGCTATATATGTTATGCTGTAAGCACAGGTGAAGCTGTATTCAATAAATTTTGATATATTTTATTTCCTTTGAACTCAAAATTATTTTCTCATTTTCCTTCTGATGTCTCCTGAGTTATTTAGAACATGTTGCTTTAATTTCCAATATTTCAAGCTTTTCTGGTTATTTTATTGATGTCTAATTTAATTCTGCTATAGTTAGAGAACACCCTCTGTAAGAGTCATTTTTAAAATTTATTAACTTTTATTTTATGATTCAACATATGGCCAGTTTCAGAGAATGTCTGATATAAATTTGAAAAAGAATGTGTACATTGTCGGGTTTGGCCATCTACAAATGTCAACTATGGCTAGGCAATTAAGAGTATTTTCTAGTTTTTTTATAAACTTAATTTTTGTCTAGTTGTCCTATCAGTTGCTAAAAGAGTTAAAAATTCTCCAAATATGAGTCTGAATTTGTCTACTTATTCCTTTAGTTCTATAACATCTAAATTGTGTTTGTTGTTGTCATTGCCCGCTAGACTGCTCTGTCCATGGGATTTTCCAGGCAAGAACACCAGAGTGGGTTGCCATTTCCTTCTCCAGGGGATCTTCCAGATCCAGGAATCAAACCCATGTCTCCTGCATTGGTAGGCAGAGTTTCTACCACTGAGTCATTAAGGAAGCCCTTAAACTGTGATAAAACATACAAAATAAAATTTCCCATTTTAATCATATTTAAGTGTATAGAACTGTAGCATTGAGTACATTCACAATGCCGTATGATCATCTAATTTTTGTTTATGGGTTTTGAAGTAAATTATACATTCTTTATCATTTTTAATTCTGATGAATTGACTCTTTTAGCATTATGAAATCTAAATCATCTCTGGTAATACCACATCTCAAAGTCTACTTTGTGTACTTATTAATATAGCTACATGAGCTTTCTTATACTTACTGTTTGCACAGTCTCTCTTTTATCCTCCTTTCACTTCTAACCACTCCATGACATTTTATTTAAAGTGTAAACCCATGGTGATATCATGGCATTGTATGGCAAAAACAATAAAAAAAAAAGTGTATCTCTTTTGGACAACAAAAACCTGTGTCATGCTTTTTATACAAAATGATAATTTTTTTACATTTAATGTGACCCGTTGCTATAATTGGATTTTAAGTCTACCATTTTGCTATCTGCTTTCTATTTGTCCCATCAGCTATGTTTTCTTTTCTTGCCTTTGTTCAGATTATACAAATATTTTAAATAATTTTATTGTAATGCTTATAATGACTCCTTAGCTGTAACTGTTTGTAATCTATTCCAGTGGTTGTTTTCAGGATGAAACATGCATCTTAACTTATCATTCTACCTAGAGATAATATTGTAACTCTTCACAAACGTGCATAATTCCATTTACTGGGCCCAATTATTTTGCTATTGTCACCATATACTTTTAATTTACATACATTAAAAATTGTACAATACATATAAACAATCACATCTTTCAAAGAATTTGAGAGATGAAAACAACAAAGTGTTTGGCCTCTTATGATAGCCACTCTTCTACCTCCCTCCTATAGGGGAGTTTCACCTAATGTCATTTCCCTTCTCTGAAAAATTTTCTTAGCATGTCTTATAATGCAGGAGGTCTAGTGAGAACAGATCTTCCTAATTTTAGATTATCTGAAAATGTTTTAAAAGCATAATCTTGGGGTTTGTCTACCTTAACCAATTTTTTTTTCAATTATGGGTCACACTTTGTGCTTATCTGCACTTCCAACAATTTTTAATATGTTTTGAAAACTGTGGATAAACTCTGAAGACTCTAGATTTGGTTCTCTTCTGAAGAATACTGACTTTTTTTTTTTAGGCACCTTCTATCTGTGGAAGCTTGGTTTTACATTTGGTTAGCATAAAACTGTTTTCAGTTTTGGCTTGTCCTTAGGAGAAATTCCTTAATCACACAACAAGGCTTTAAGCCTAATGTATGGTGCTTCTAGGATTTCAATGGAAAACTTAAGGTGTTGGCCCCTCTAACCTGGTAGTTTTCAAATTCCAAATATGTCCTTCTATGGGCAGGAAATAAAATCTCTCTCATCTTTCACCATCTTTTAACTATTGCTTTCTGCAGGCTCCATGAAATCTCCCTTGTAATATTCATAGTTCAGGGATCTATAAAATATTTGTAGCAAATTAATATTCATATTTGGAGGCTTCCTCCTATATGGGTCATTTTTTTCCTGGACTTCCCCTTCAAATTTCACCTGCTCTGGCCACTGATAAGACAAGCCAATAAAACTGCTGCTTTCTAGTTAAGTTCTCACTACCCAGGTACCATGAATTGAGGGTTGGGAGCTCAAACCTCTACCAACAATGAATCTACCTGCAATGAGGAAGAATCTACCTGCAATGATTCTTCAACCCACGTTGCATCCCTGGGTTGGGAAGATCCCATGGAGAAAGAAATGGCAACCCATTCCAGTACTCTTGCCTGGAGAATCCCATGGACAGAGGAGCCTGGTAGGCTACAGTCCTTGGGCTCGCAAACAGTCGCACAGGACTGAGCAACTAACACTTTCACTCAGAGAAAAACATCATAGGTGTATGCCTCACTATGAACTGTTTCCTACAAGGATCAAATGACCTTTCAGTTCCTTACTGCTAGAGCTCGCCAGTGTTTTAAATAGTTTTTTTTTTTTTTTTTTTTAATTCTGGCTCTGACTTATAATGGTTATCTTTGGTGGAGGTTCAGTTCAGTTCAGTCATTCAGTCGTGTCCAACTCTTTGTGACCCAATGAATCACAGCATGCCTGGCCTCTCTGTCCATCACCAACTCCCAGAGTCCACCCAAACCCATGTTCATCCAGCCATCTCATCCTCTGTTGTCCCCTTCTCCTCCTGCCCCCAGTCTTCCTAGCATTAGGGTCTTTTCCAATGAGTCAACTGTTCGCATCAGGTGGCCAAAGTATTGCAATTTCAGCTTCAACATCAGGCCTTCCAATGAACACCCAGGACTGATCTCCTTTAGGATGGACTGGTTGGATCTCCTTGCAGTCCAAGGGACTCTCAAGAGTCTTCTCCAACACCACAATTCAAAACCATCAATTCTTCAGCTTTTAACCAGTGGGGGTTAGTGTTATGCAAATTAGTCGCATTAGCAAACTATATTAACTTTTTACCTGGAAATTTCAGATAGTTGAATGTGAGGTGATTTTTACTGCTAGCTTTATGCAAGACAGAGACTCAGTCTAAGATTTTAGGGGGAGACAACAGCAAACAAAACTTAAGAACATTTAAGACTTAGTATGTTCAAAGCTATTAAATCATTTGATTCTCACAATAACACTGAACAGTTGCTGAAGCATTCGCTAAATGAGGATGTTAATGCTTAGATAAAGCAATCCATGTACTGTTAGAGCAAGTCTCAAGTCTATACTATGCTACAAAATAAACGGTCATACATCTTCTGTCTGAATTCTGTCAATAATATAATTACAAATATCTTTAGTATTAAGATATTTACTTGTAAACAGGCTGTTAACCAAATTCATCTATCTTAAAATAGCCAATGTCATAAATTATAAGAGTTCTCTCTCCAATATATGGGCTTAGAAATATCATCCTCTTTTAAAAATGATTCTGAAAATCATCTTACGGACATGGTTTTTAAATTGTAAAATATTATGAGGGAGAGAACCTCATAAATTTTTTTCATGTAAAGTAATGCTGGTTTTTAAAAAATTATTTTCTAAGACTGTCAATAATCAAAGTGAACTCAAACAAATATGAACATTACTGTTAAAGAGAGCACAATGGATTCAAAGTTGTATGCATACTTAGAAGTGGGAAAGTGGGAAAACTAGCCTTCTCACCTCACTTTCAAACACCCAAATAGTAATTATGGCCCTCCCACTAGCCATTTTGAAATGCCCAAACATGACTGGCTCTTTCATACCACAGGGCCTTTAAAAATTATATTTTACCCAGAGTTTCCTTCTTCCTCATTCTGTCTGGAACTCTTCTATTCATAAAAGACTCAGCTCACATATCACTCTACTATTAAGGTAAGTTATTCTTTCCCCGTGAGAATTCCCATAACACTATGATTTACTTAACATGTCAATGAAAAGTCTCTCCTTCACTACCCTGTGAGGTGCTTGATTGACTAAGGGCAGGTACATTTCTGTTTTGTGTTTTTTACCAACTTTTTGTTTTGTATTGGGTAACAATGTTGGGATAGTTTCAGGGGAACAGCAAAGGGACTCAGACATACATACACACATATCCATTCTCTCCCCAAAACCCCTCCCATCCAGGCTGCCACATAACACTGAGCAGAATTCCATGTGCTATAAAATAGGTCCTTGTTGGTTGCTCATTTTAAATATAGTGTTGTGTTCATGACCATCCCAAACTCCCTAACTAGCACAGGTACAGTTCTTACTGATTTTTCTACCTTAGTGCCAAGTACAATAGAAGTATATAGTAGGTACCAAAATTTGTTTTGAATGACTGAATGATTTCCATAGTAACCGATGTTTCCAAGAATATCATGTCAATACCTCCCATCAATATTCTGGCAGTATTCAACAGGTTTCCTAAACCCATCCAAGAGCCAAGAGTTCCATAAATTCTGGACATCATTGTTATCTGTCAATGACTCACATTATGCCATGATTTGCTTAAAACGTATTAGCTTCCCTTTGCTTATAAGGGGAGGCAACTTCCTGCAGGATTCTTGCTTGGAAAATTCCATGGACAGAGGAGCCTGGTGGGCAGCAGTTCATGGGGTCACAAAGAGTCAGACATTACAGCACACACACAAACACAAAAGCTCCAGCCCAGAATTCACAGACCTCTACAATCTGGCTCCAATCTACTGTGTACATTATCACTTCAATTTAAAGTCTCCTGATCCTGCCTTCATCCATCCTACATTCTGCCACCATTTCCACCTCAGTCCTCATAAAGTGAAGTCGCTCAGTTGTGTCCAACTCTTTGCAACCCCATGGAC
The DNA here is from genome assembly GCA_007570785.1 of Antilocapra americana. Taxonomy (NCBI): domain Eukaryota; kingdom Metazoa; phylum Chordata; class Mammalia; order Artiodactyla; family Antilocapridae; genus Antilocapra; species Antilocapra americana. The sequence goes on from ML663563.1 coordinate 14,035,669, forward strand.
TGTAGCCTACGAAGCTCCTCTGTCCACAGAATTTTCCAGGCAAGAGTACTGGAGTGGGTTGCCATTTCCTTCTCCATTTCCTTTTCTTCAGTCCCCATGAATCCTACCAATTCTTCCAAGCTCAGCATAAGTCTCACGTTGTCCATGAATCAGCCTTGTCATTCTCCAGAAAAAAAAATCTACTATAGATGTAACTAGCACTAATACTTTGTGCTTTCATTCATCACCTTTATTACCTCAAATTTTCCTTCTACAGCTGAAAAAAGAAAAGGAACATAAAAGAACATCACATGAATGAAGAAACATGCAAAACTACCCAGCACACATGGATAATTTGCAAATAGTTATATATAGTCTACTGAGGTGAAATAAGATAACTGTAATATAAAAATAAATAAATTGGAGAATTAGTAAAAGCCAATATAAAGGATAAGAATTTAGCCTTTCTTCAGATATACCATTATTTTTAATATAAATCACATGATGATTGATGTTCAAGCTGGTTTTAGAAAAGGCAGAGGAATGAGAGATGAAATTGCCAACATCCGCTGCATCGTCAGTAAAGCAAGAAAGTTTCCAGAAAAACATCTATTTCTGCTTTATTGACTATGCCAAAGCCTTTGACTGTGTGGATCATAATAAACTCTGGAAAATTCTGAAAGAGATGGGAATACCAGACCATCTGACCTGCCTCTTGAGAAACCTGTATGCAGGTCAGGAAGCAACAATCAGAAGTGGACATGGAACAACAGACTGGTTCCAAACAGGAAAAGGAGTACATCAAGGCTGTATATTGTCACCCTGCTTATTTAACTTATATGCAGAGTACATCATGAGAAATGCTGGGCTGGAAGAAGCACAAGCTGAAATCAACAGAGCCAGGAGAAACATCAATAGATCAAAGTGAAAGAGGAGAGTGAAAAAAGTTGGCTTAAAGCTCAGCATTCAGAAAACTAAGATCATGGCATCCAGTCCCATCACTTCATGGCAAATAGATGGGTAAACAGTGGCTGACTTTAATTTTCTGGGCTCCAAAATCACTGCAGATGATGATTGAAGCCATGGAATTAAAAGACACTTACTTCTTGGAAGGAAAGTTATAACCAACCTAGAGAGCATATTGAAAAGCAGAGATGTTACTTTGTCAACAAAGGTCTGTCTAGTCAAGGCTATGGTTTTTCCAGTGGTCATGTATGGATGTGAGATTGGACTATAAAGAAAGCTGGGTGCTGAAGAATTGATGCTTTTGAACTGTGGTGTTGGAGAAGACTCTTGAGAGTCCCTTGGACTGCAAGGAGATCCAGCCAGTTCATCCTAAGGGAGATAAGTCCTGGGTGTTCATTGGAAGGACTGATGTTGAAGCTGAAACTCCAATACTTTGGCCACCTGATGCAAAAAGCTGACTCATTTGAAAAGACCCTGATGCTGAGAAAGATTGAGGGCAAGAGGAGAAGGGGACGACAGAGGATAAGATGGCTGGATGGAATCACCGACTCGATGAACATGGGTTTGGGTGAACTGTGAGAGTAGGTGATGGACAGGGAGGCCTGGCGTGCTTCAGTTCATGGGGTCACAAAGAGTTAGACACGACTGAGCGACTGAACTGAACTGAACTGATGATCAATAATCTTGCTTTTCAGCTATCTGGAAAGGGTATCTATTCCCCAGCAGAAAATAGTGAATTGGCACTTTGCTTTATAATCAATATCTCTTTAGTTTGGTTAAGAGTCTCTTCCCTGGAGCCCCATCAATTTTATCTTACTTCAATAAACACCTACTGAGAAATTACTATGTTCCAGGCCCTTTTCTAGACCTAAAAATGAGAACAAGGTCAATGCTATTAAAAAGCTCCAAAGTGAAATAAATAAACAGAATAAGCAAATGGTTCAAGATAGTACAATCAGTATAAAAGTGAATCCACATACAAAGCATTGTGCAAGGACAAAGGGACAAAAACCGATTCACGTGATGTACAAACAAAGATTTAAAGGAGGAACAAGAATTGAACTGGTAAAGCAGGACAGGGTAGAAGGATTAATCAAGGCAAAGAGAGGAGAAGGAAAATGCAAACATGAAAAACAAGATATGACTGGTGTACAGAGTTTATAGGCATAAAGCTATATTGTATAAAGAAAGAGGGAAGGAGATAACAATAAACTACAAAATTTAGGAAAACAGATATTGATTGGATAACACAAAACACTACAAGCTGTGATGAATAGACTGATTTTTTTCTGTAGGAAATGGGGACTCTTTGAAGCAGTGGCACCTCCAGGTAATTATTTTAGACCAATCCTGGTGGTGGCAAAGTTCACTTTACTACATGTTTATAGAGTGCCAAACTTTAACTCAACAATTAAAATAAAAAACCTTTCTTTGTCTGAGGGTAGTGACTAAATCTCACCATGCTCAATAAGCACGACTTAAAAATATTAGCCCAGAAAGGGCAAACAGTGATAGAACTTCCTATCATAGGTGTTAACTACCAAAATAACTCTGTCATCTTTATATAAGTACTATATCAGATAAAAATAAAATCTTTCATAAAATTATTAGTCTTCAGGGAAATGCAAATCAAAATAATAACAAGACACCACTTCATACAGACTGAGATGACTACCATAGGAAAAGAGAGATAAAAAACATTTATTAGGATATGGAAAAAGTGGAACTCTCATACACTGCTAAATGGGAAGGTGAAACAGAGTAGACGCTATGGAGGATAGTCTTACAGTTCCTCCAAAGGTAAACACAGTTACCATATGACCTAGCAAGTCTACTCCTAGGTATACACTGGAGAGAATTGAAAATATATCTCCATCCTGAAACCTGTACAGAGATATTCATAACAGCATTATTTTTAATAGCCGAAAAGTAGAAATCACGCAAACGTCGATCAACAAGTGAACGGCTACCTAATATGTGATATATCCCATTGTTACTGTTATTTAATCACAATGTCCTGTCCAACCTTTTGTGACCCATGGACTGCAGCCCACCAGACTCCTCTGTCCATGGGGATTTTCCAGGTGCACTGAATGGTTTATCAATTATATTTCAATAAATCTATTCTTAAAATCTGAATCTTTATTGATACTTTCAAAAACCTATTTCCCCTTTCCTCATGGAACCCAATGATATTCTTCCTAGTATAGAATGTATGATGATACTACAGTGTTAGAAAAATATCAATCTTCTACTGCTGAATATTCTACTGGCTAGAAAAATATCAGTCTCCTACTGGTCAATCTTCTACTGGCAATTCTAGACAAGTTCATCTTCCAGCAGTTCAGCAGAAAACAATTTACATCTAAACAATAAGAAAATAGAAACACTGACCCATCAGGCAAAGTAAGGTGATTTTGTTTTTCAACAAAAATATCTGAGAAGTTTCTCAGTCAGTTTCAACTTCTGTATATCTTAATTTGATTGTTATTGTAAAAATGATCAGTAATCACATTTTAGATAATAAACTCTCAGAAGCTGAATGAGGGAGAAGGTGGGTAGATATCAAGTGAAAAGAACAGGCTCTAATTTATGTCATTTAATAACCATGTTGAATGTTTTGCTTAGAAACAAACTGAGATCATTCTGTCATTTTCAAGACTGCACCCAAGTATAACACTTCAGACACTTCAGTTGACTAAGAGGGCTACTGCATTTCTCCTAAGGGATACTTGCCTACCGTAGTAGATATAATGGTCATCTGAATTAAACTTGCTCATTCCCATCCATTTTAGTTCACTGACTCCTAAGATGTTAATATTCACTTCTACCATCTCCTGCTTGACACACTCCATTTACCTTGATCCACGGACTTAACATTCAAGGTTCCTATGGAATACTGTTCTTTTATAGCATCAAACTTTACTTTCACCACCAGAAACATCCACAGCTGAGCATCGTTTCTGTGTTGGCCCAAACATTCATTTTTTAATGGAGCTGTTACTATTAATAATGGTCCTTCTCCAATTACATACTGGACATCTTTTGACCTGGAGGGTTCATCTTCTAGTGTCCTATCTTTTTGGCTTTTCATACTGTCAATGGAGTTCTTAAGGCAAAAATATTGAAGTGAGTTGCCATTTCCTTCTTCAGTGGACCATGTTTTGTCAGAACTCTTCCCTATGATACCTCTGTCTTAGGTGGCCATGCAAAGCATGAATCATAGTTTTACTGAGTTACACAAGCCTCTTGGCCATCATAAGACTGCAATCTCAAAAATGACAGAATAATCAAGGGTCATTTCTAGGGCAAAACATGCAACATCACAGTAATTCAAGTCTATACCCCAAGCACTGATGCTGATGAAGCTGAAGCTGACAAGTTCTATGAGGACCTAAAACACCTTCTAGAACTAAGAAAAAGATGTCCTTTCCATCATAGGGGATTGGAATGCAAAAGTACAAAGTCAAGAGATGCCCAAAATAACAGGCAATTTTTGCCATGGACTACAAAATGAAGCAGTGAAAAGGCCAAGAGAGTTTTGTCAAGAGAACACATTGGTCACAATGAACAGCCTTTTACAACAAACCAAGAGATGACTTTATACATGGACATCACATGTATCACCATGTATAGAGTCAACACCAAATGGGACTCTACACATGGACTTTGATTTTGGATGGTCAATACCAAAATTAGATAGATTATGTTCTTTGCAAGCCCCAAATGGAAAAGCTCTATGCATTCTGCAAAAATAAGACCTGGAGCTGACTGTGCTTCAAATCATCAGCTCCTTACTGCAAAATTCAGGCTCAAATTAAAGAAAGTAGGGAAAACCACTAGGCCATTCAGGTATGACCTAAATCAAATTTCTTATGATTATACAGTGGAGGTGACAAATAGATTCAAGGGATTAGCTCTGGGAGACAAATTACATGCAGAACTAGGAACAGAGGTTCGAAACATTGCACAGGAGGCAGTGAACAAAACTATCCCAAATAAAGAAAAAGAAATGCAAGAAGGCAAAGAGGATGTCTAAGGAGGCTATACATATAAGTTGAGGAAAGACTATAAGCAAAAGGCAAGGAAGAAAGGGAAAGATATACCCAACTGAAGGTAGAGGTCTAGAGAATAGCAAAGAGAGATAAGAAGGCCTTTTTAATTGAATAACACAAAGAAATAGAGGAAAACAAACAACAAAAAAAATGGCAAGACTAGAGATCTCTTCAAGAAAACTGGAGCTATCAAGGGAATGTTTCATGAAGGATGGGCATGAAAAAGGATAGAAATGGTAACGATCTAACAGAAGCAGAAGAGATTAAGAAGAGCAAGCAAGAATTCACAGAAGAACTATACAAAAAAGGTCTTAATGATCTGGATAACCACAATGGTGTGGTCACTCACCTAGAGCCAGACATCTTGGAGTATAAATTCAAGAAGTCTTAGGAAGCATTATTAAAAACAAAGCTAATGGAGGTGATAGAATTTCAGCTGAGCTATTTCAAATCCTAAAAGATGATACTCTGAAAGTGCTGCACTCAACAGGCCAACAAATTTGGGAAAACTCAGCAATGGCCACAGGACTGAAAAAAGTCAATTTTCATTCCAATCCCAAAGGGCAATGCCAAAGAATGTTCAAACTACTGAACAACTGGGCTCTTCTCATGTGCTAGCAAGGTTATGCTCAAAATCCTTTAAGCTAGACTTCAACAGTATGTGAATAGAGAACTTCCAGATGTACAAGCTGGGTTACAAAGAGGCAGAGGAACCAGAGATCAAACTGGAAACATTAGCTGGATGATAGAGAATGCAATGGAGTTCCAGAAAAACATCTACTTCTGCTTCATTGAGTAAGCTAAAATCTTTCACTGTGTGCATCATAACAAACTGGAAAATTCTTAAACAGAAGTACCAGACCACCTTACATGTCTCCTGAGAAACCTGGATGTGGATCAAGAAGTAATAGAACCAGACATGGAACAAGAGACTGGTTTGAAATTGGCAAAGGAGTATGACAAGGCTATATAGTCACCCTGCTTATTTAAGTTTTATGCAGACAGCATTATGTGTAGTGTACTGGATTTCACTGGATTTGGCTGGATGAAACATGAGCTAGAATCAAGATTGCTGGGAGAAATATCAACAGCCTCAGATATGCAGATGATACCACTCTAACAGGAGAAAATGAAGAGGAACTCAAGGGCCTCTTGATGAAGGTGAAAGAGGAGAGTGAAAATGCTGGCTTGAAACTCAACATTAAAAAAATTTCAGATCATGGCATCCAGTACCATCACTTCATGACAAATAGAAGGAGAAAAAAGTGTAAGCAGTAGCAGATTTTCTTTCCTTGGGCTCCAAAATCACAGCAGACATTGACTTCAAGACAGAAATTAAAAGACTCTTGCTCCTTGGAAGGAAAGTTATGACAAACCTAGACAGGTATTGAAAAGCAGATACCTCACTTTACCAACAAAAGTCCAGGTAGTCATAGCTATGGTTTTTTCCAGTAGTCCTGTATGGATGTGAGAGTTGGACCATAAAGAAGGCTGAGCACTGAAGAATTGATGCTTTCAAACTGTGGTGCTGGAGAAGATTCTTGAGACTCCCTTGGACAGCAAGGAGACCAAACCAATCAATCTTAAAGGAAATCAGTCCTATATATTCACTGGAAGGACTAATGCTGAAGCAGAAGCTCCAATACTTTACCCTCCTGATGCAAACAGCCAACTGATTAGAAAAGACCCAGATGCTGCGAAAGATTGAAGCCAGGAGGAGAAGGGGAAAACAGAGGATGAGATGATTGGATGGCATCACCAATTTGATGGATATAAATTTGAGCAAGCTCTGGGAATTGGTGAAGGACAGGGAAGCCTGGAGTGCTGTTGTTCATGGGGTCACAAAGAGTCGGACATGACTGAGTGACTGAAATGAACTGAACTGATGCTGGTAACAAGTTATCATCTCCCTCTTTCTGTTCTTCTACAGGGAAGAAAAGAAAGAGGAATTTCTTGCTTCTTCAATTTTCAGTAATCTTTCACTTCATCAGAGATTCATTGCTTCAGAGGTAGAAAGTGGTTTCTCAGCATCTGCAGACAGTTAATGCTTTAAAGAAATGTGTCCTCTCTTTAATGCTTCCTGACAAACATAGGCTCTTACTGACTTCTGTGAGTTTCTTCACATAACTTTTAATAAAAACTCCATCAGTCTGTCTTTAATGACTCCGATCTATTGTGCCACTTATATATGTAAGTTTAATTCCCTATATCCACATAGCAGTAAACCCTTTTTCTTCAACTGTTAAGAATTAATTTCAATACTTTAAGCATGATGAAAATATGCACCAGAGTCTGTCTTGTGCAATATTTTATCTCCAGCACCTATACAGAGTATAGCGAAATTTTATTAAAAATTAAACCCCTGGAAGAGTTACATGAATCTGTTCTTTTGAATACCATGAAGTATATCAAAATCTCAAGCCCATAACAGCTTAAGTTTTAACATGAGGTTAGTTTGTTTTACAAAAAAAAAAGACTGAATTCTCTTTCAGATCAGAATGTAGCTTCCTAAATCCAAAAAGGACATTAGTTCCACCTGCAGTTCATAAATAGCTTGTCAATCACTGATAAAATTCAATAACTCCATGCATATTTATTGTTACATTCATTTTAAACAAATATTGCAAAATACCATACACAGTGTGAGAAATGTCACCTAAATGCTAAAAAATCCTGTAAATATCAATTCTTAATGATAGGTTCCTTGTCTATTATTAAAATAAATATCAGCTTCTAGTCAACTTTCAAATTTTGCTAAATACCATCATGTATGAATTAGCTGTAATGATTCAAAATATCTAGTTATATTTTTTCTTTTCCATCATTTCTCATTTTTTCTTCTATCCCCTAAAGTCATAATTTATTTGAAAATTAAATGTAAGAATAATTACAGACCTCCATCCATCTTTCTGAAGATAACTGAAGGCTCCATCAACAACACTTGCAAAGAACTGCCCTCCTGTGATGAAGAGGGTATTAATGGTGACTAATCGACCTCTTAAGTTGGGGGGTGAGACCTCAGCAATGTACACTGGCACCGTCATAGAAGCAATGCCTGTAAAGAAAGAATGAAAGTAAACATTAGACATTCATTCAAGATTTCTGCTGTCACAGACATTAAGACAGACTAAGACATATACACACATGTATGGGGGCTTCATTTTCTATTTTAAACAAAGGTCTACCACACATTTAAAGATTTTGTTTATAACTAGTAACTACTGAATATAAGTAAAGACATGTTAAATACCAACCTATAAACATCATTTTTCATATTGTCACTTTAAAGTCCACAGATGAAAGTAATCCTAGAGATATCAGGTAACTTTAGAAAGCATGTTTAAGTATGCTTTAAAACTTTATGAAAACTAAAAATAGGAAAATGCTCTCTAGATAGAATATAATCATTGAAATATTGTTAGTCCATATGGAAATGTAATCAGGCAATGGTGAGAATAAAAAAATTATCCCCAAATACACATTAACTATTCAAAATTATAGTAGATCACCTTACTCAACTGGATAGATGTACATTTAAGAAAGAGCTTACAATGGGCAATAATTTGGGAATTTACAGTCTTCAAAAACAGATGATCTTAAACATAAAATAGATGATTTTGTGGATAATATGTATTTGGTTATATCTGCTTTAAATATTTTTATATAAAATTAATACAGATAATCTATGGTAGCAATTCTCAAACTGCACTAGAATCAGTAGTGTGGCTTTCTTTAAAAAAAAAATAAGGATACAATCACCTCAACCACCCTAACCTATTAAGTAGAAAACTACAGAGGTGGCAGATGAGCCTGTCTTTTAAAAACCCTCCAGGTGACCCTGGTGCTCACCACGTGGTTTAAATACTACAGTTCTATGGCATACAACTTTAAACCAATCCCAAATTATTTCTCAAAATAAAATCTTGGTCCTATTGGCCATATCTAACTTGCTTCCCAGGGGCACTTCCAATTTCCAGCTATGTCTGGTTATTTAACCAAAATCGAACATCAATTAAGCAGGATTATCTAACATAATTTAATCTCTTTATACTGTAGACAATATAAATCAATGACCAGATGACACCATAATATCAATGGGTTGCACAACAGATCCACGTAGAATTGTTTTTAATGAATTGATCTCTGTAATGCCAAAAAACAGCCTGCTGCAACTGAAGGAAGCAGCACTAAGAAACCTATTGGTGTGCTTTTTGCGGACAAAGAAGACTGTTGGGCTACCGTCCATGGAATGGTAAAGAGCTGGACATGACTAAGTGACTGAGCATGCACACATGTGCTTTCTGTAGAAGGGCTGAAAAGGTGCTATTCACCGCATTCTGACAACAGGAGAAATTTCTCTCTCGTTTCAGTAGTTGCAACAGTTATGCTTCTCAATAAGTGATTTGTGTTTCCTTATGGGCATTATACATCACATAGCTGTCTTTTATCTCCCCTATCATGTAGGAAGTCCGTGAGGCTCACTTCACCAAGTGTTTTGGACTTCATGGGTATTTATTTTGTGAGTTAAATTTCTTTCCGACCCCATAATCATCTCCAATCTTATCTATTTTAAATATTTTTTGCTACATAGTATTTGCTTTGTTCAAAGGTAGAATAAATAAACATATCAACAAGACTTATATATATTTATAGTACACATATCTCCTTCTAGAATATTCACTGTATTGTTGAAAACTACTGGTAAATATTTATTGAACTTGCACACAAGTCAGAACATTAAGTCTCAGAACTATATACTCTGTAGTTTCAACCAATGTTATTTGCTTCTGGAGTGTTTGTCAATATACAATGACAGTGAAAAGAATCATACAATTTTATGAGTTCCACAAAATAATAAGTATGTATTAGCAGACAAAGTAAGAATAGCTTTTATAATTAAATCATCACCTAAACTGCTGAAAGTTTCCATCTGACTGCTAATCAATTTAATAGCACAGACTACTCTAAATTGGCTTTCATCTAACTTAGAAAAAGGAAACATTCGAGAGAGAAGAGCATGAGCCTAAAAAATGTGAAATAACATGAGGTTTTCTCAGGGATACACAGAGTGTGAAGCACAATATGTACAGAGATGAGAGGCAGACAAAGCCCAAATCATGGAAAAAATATCCTTTAATCAACAAGTGTACAATGAATACTTGATCTGAGCTGTGTACTGTGGTAAGCACAGTGGAAGAAATGCTACAGGAGAGACACATGCCTTCGGACTTCATGCTAAGGTTTACTGGGCAAAATGTGTTAGAACAAATAAATAATTTCAAGTGCAAGGGGTCTCATCACAGGAAAAATAAGGGGAACAAGTGTGTGTGTCTGTGCTCAGTCATGTCCAACTCTTTGCAACCCATGGACTACAGCAAGCTGGGCTCCTCTGTCCATGGAATTTTCCAGGCAAGAATACTAGAATAGGTTACCATTTTTCTATTCCAGAAGTTCTTCCAGATCCAGAGATCAAACCTGAGTGGAACAAGAGTCTACAGCAAAGGGATTGGTCCCTGCCTGAGGAGTCAGAGAAATCTTCGATGAGGAGGTTGGTGGGTGGAGCAGAGGGTGAGGAGGGTGAAAGATACTTTAGACATTCAGACCCAGCTTAGACAAAGTCCTTGAAGCAAGAAGAGATGCATCCTGTTAAGAAAGGGATTACTTTGAGAGACTTAAGCAGAAACCAGCCAGAGTATATGGGATCTTAGAGGCCATATTGTTGTTTAGTCACTAAGTCTTTCACGACCCCATGGACTGTAGCCTACCAGGCTCCTCTGTCAATGGGATTTCCCAGGCAAGAATACTGGAGAGGTTTGCCATCTCTTCCTCCAGGGGATCTTCCCGACCCAGGAATCAAAACTGAGTCTCCTGCATTACAGGTGGCTTCATTACCACTGAGTCACCTAGGAAGTAGAGACCATCTGAAAGGCTTGGTACTCAAAAGCCTTTGAACAGTGTAAAAAGAAGGAAAAGGCATAATCAGATGCATGTTTTAAAATGATCATTCTGGTTGGAATATGGAAAACGGATCACAGGGAAACAAGTTCAGTGGCAGAAGCAGAGATTGGGTAAAATGGAGAGATTCTAGAAGGATATATTCAGTACCTAGGATGAAGGGAATGTGAATGGAACTGTGAAGGATGAGGAGAGGAAGAATTTGAGAATGATGTTCAGATGTTCAAAATAAGCAACTAAGAGCATGATGGATGCTTAATATGAAGATAAGGGTATTAGAGGAGAAGCAAATTTGCCTGGACGATAAGGTCAAGCTTTAGACAGGCTGAATCAGAGGTGTTCTGTGAAATGAACAAGTGAAGGACAATTAAAACATTCTATAAGTGTGCTGGAAATACAGGTTATTTACATGTAAGTGTTCCCAGCCTCCTCTTTTTGCCTACTCAAATAAGAGTCTTTGCCAAACTAACTAACCTTTCCTTCCTCTCTGATCTTCAAGGGAGAACCTGGTCTTTGCCAGCCTAGTTCCTGGGCTGTTATCATGGCAGGCAAAAAAGGATAGAGACGAAAACATGGGCCAACCATGGTTTGTGAGAAGATCAAATGAGAAAAAGTCTGCAGGGAGTTTTAAGTGAGTCTCAGGGTCAGTATGGAAAACTGGGAGCACAGGGACTAACTGAGGTTTGACTGGGGGTAGGGGTTGCTGCTGCTGCTGCTGCTAAGTCGCTTCAGTCATGTCCGACTTTGTGAGACCCCATAGATGGCAGCCCACCAGGTTCCCATGTCCCTGGGATTCTCCAGGCAAGAACACTGGAGTGGGTTGCCATTTCCTTCTCCAGTGCATGAAGGTGAAAAGTCAAAGTGAAGTCACTCCACCATGTTCAACTCTTCGCGACCCCATGTACTGCAACCTACCAGGCTCCTCCATCCATGGGATTTTCCAGACAAGAGTACCTGAGTGGGTTATCACTGACTTCTCGTGGGGGTGGATAAAAGATTTTTTGAAATATTGCTGAATTATACCCTCCATGCTATTATGTTCTTGGAGACTTGAGTAAAAATTAGTATTACTATTTAATTACTTTTCATTGCTGGACAATATTTCTTTAAATGCAATGTCAAACTGACACTGGGCCCAGTAGAGTTTGGGAGCTATACAAATACTTGGAACTCAAAAGATGGTTCTAAGTGAACGATACATATAACAAACCCTGGGAATGCATGAGATTTCCTAAAAATGTAGCATAAAAAGAATGCCTAGAACTGAGTCCTGAAAAATTCCAATATTTAAGAAAGAAGGAAAAAAGAAAGTGACCAGCAAGCAATTACCTTACCCTTGAATACTATGTTACTTTCCACAATATTTTTATGTTACCATTTTGCATTTCATATAAGGTCATCCTTTAAAAAGTAGGTAGGACAGGTATCATTCACTACTCCCTTAAGAAAGATAAAGAACCCCAGTCTCAGAGACAATAAGAGGTTTTCAGAAAGTCACATAGCCAAGTTAATGTCAAAGTGGATCTCATAGAATCAGGTCCCTGAGTCTTTTTGATGTGTCACTGGAAGACTGACTGCATCTCTGTTTCAAATATGACCCTTTGGAAATTTGTCTGGAACATTCTACTTCAGCATTACTTTGCCAACAAAGGTCCATCTCGTCAAGGCAATAGTTTTTCCAGTAGTCCTGTATGGATGTGAGAGTTGGACTATAAAGAAAGCTGAGCGTCAAAGAATTGATGCTTTTGAACTATGGTGGTGGAGAAGACTCTTGAGTCCCTTGGACTGCAAGGAGATCCAACCAGCCCATCCTAAAGGAAATCAGTCCTGAGTGTTCATTGGAAGGACTAATGCTGAAGCTGAAACTCCAATACTTTGGCCACCTGACATGAAGAGCTAACTCATTTGAAAAGACCCTGATGCTGGGAAAGATTGAAGGCAGGAGGAGAAGGGGACAACAGAGGATTGAGATGGCTGGATGGCGTCACCAACTCAATGGTCATGGGTTTGGGTGGACTCTGGGAGTTGGTGATGGACAGGGAGGCCTGGAGTGCTGAGGTCAATGGGGTCGCAAAGAGTCGGAAATGACTGATTGACTGAACTGAACTGAACTGACCTTAGCAAGCACACAGGAACTTCAAGGGGCAGGAGGGCCTGATCTCTTCTCTGCTCCTATTACCTGCTATGTGACTTACCGCCAGCAGGTGTCATGTTAAGTAACAAAAATGAGAATTGAATGTGATTAACTATATAATCTCAAGCTAGACAAGTTTAAAGTCTCCTTTTATAAAACTTCTTTATGAAAATGGAGACCTATAAAAGAATGCCAATGATTAGGAAGAGTAGTAGACTTCAGGTTCACTATACCCACATCTCTCCAATAAGCATTGGTCCTGTTAATTCACTTTGCTGTTAATGAAACAGCACACATGGAGGCGTGCTCAGTCGTGTCCGACTCTGCGATCCCAAGAACTGTAGCCCATTAGGTTCCTTTGTCCACAGGATTTCCCAGGCAAGAATACTGGAGTGGGTTGCCATTTCCTTCTCCAGGGGATCTTCCCAACTGAGAGAGCGAACCCATGTCTCTTGCGTCTCCTGCATTGGCAGACAGATTCTTTACCACTGTGCCACACCCAGGGAAGCCATAATTCGTGGATTTTTAAACATAATGCCTACTTTGGAAAAACCTTTATCATTAAGGCTGTGTCACCTCAAAATCTCCTTTCCACTTTGGGGAAACAATAGAATTCATTATTCTTATGAAGGACAGTCTAGGTGCTTCATGCATGCTCAGTCGTGTCCGACTCTTTGCGACCCCATAGACTGTAGCCCACCAGGCTTCTCTGTCCATGCGATTCTCCAGGCAAGAATACTGGAGTGGATTGCCATTCCCTTCTCCAAAGTGCTTCATAAACGGATGTAATTAATGATATTCAAAGTTTAGGAGTATTCTAGAAAGAGCTTTTGATTTCTGCCCTATTTCAAAATAAATATCTCATAAAGAAAAAACAAATTATTTATTATACATATTAAACAGACTTCCCAGGTGCCGCTAGTGGTAAAGAACTAGCCTGCCAAATGCAGAAGACATAAGAAACCCTGGTTTGATCCCTGGGTCAGGAAGATCCCCTGGAGGAGGAAATGGCAGCCCACTTCAGTATTCTTGCCTGGAGAATCCCATGGACAGAGGAGCCTGGTGGGTTATGGTTCGTAGATTTGCAAAGAGTCAGAGACAGCTGAAGTGACTGAGCACAGAAACTCATGAATTAAAATTAACATACAGAGTATAGCAGTACAAGGTGTTATTAATAGCTTACTAGAGCAAACACAACCACAAAAACCTGTAGTGGTATTATTTCTGAATATTTTTGAAAGTTTGATCCTTTACAAAAGAAAAAAGTCTACGTCAAAGAAAACTCATTATCATGTTTAGCTTGAGGAGTCTCATCAGAAAACTGCACCTCGGCCACTGCAGTACAGCCCAATTCACACATTCTAATACTGCCAAGCTGATTCACCATAAATGGCACAAAATGCTCTTGAGCTCGGAAGTTGGCTTTCAAACACGGCTGGAAGTCCTTTTAAAGCCTTGAGTCAGAAGTATAAATAACTTCATAACCAAACAGCACCAGAAAATCCTGTTGCGATGGGTAAATACCCATGAATCACAACAGCCTCTCAGCACAGTAAGCCAGGCAGCAACTAATTAGCTTCTTAGAAGCACATGAAGCTAGCTTTTGATAATGATGCTTCTTGAACAAGAATGATTATGACGTCCTAATTTCATTTTGTACATTATTGCTCTATGATCTCTAAAGAAAAAATTTTAATAGCAAGAATCTGTCCAAACAAGCGGTATCTCTCACTGTAACTGTCTCAGTTTTGCTGTCCTGCCCAGGACCGGTATGTCTGTATCCTTCTAAATATCAAGTATCTACATTTACCAGGTTATTAATACCTTAGAATTCAGTTTTAGTTTCTGTTTCTTTCCTGAATAATAAGACATGTGATACCTTGATTTTGGACTTCTGACCTCCAGAGCAGAGAGATAATAAATTCCTATTAAGTCAAGAAAAAACACCTGCTGGGCAGCTTCAAAAAGCAATAAGCCCCAAAGTGATGAAAATATATACAACACATAGTGCTTAAAATGGAAGATCCGGGTAATGAGAAAGATTCTATCTATAAGAAAAACCAGCAGAGATTATGTTCTACAGCATTAAAAAGCTCCTAAGCAAGCGTTACAAACGTATCACCATCATTTCAACTCAGTTAAGTCTCTTACAGCCTAAATGGCCTCTTCCTTTACACTACTTGAGAATATTCTATTGATCTGCTCGTGTCCTTTTTAACTGCTAACAGCTCAGTAGAGCCTGTATCACATTATTCCTCAGAGCAGGACTACAAGCCCTTTAATGAAATGTTCGTACCTCATGTTGTCGTTGTCTATGTGTTAAGCACAGACCTCGGCTTCTGGTCGTTCCTTAGTACTATGGGATGAATACACAAAACCATATCCTTTTAATCTGTTTTAATAGATGCTATTCATTAGGGAAAATTTGAAAACGACAAATAAGAAGTAAGGTAATTAAAAATCCTTTCTAATCATACCACTCATAGATAATCATTGTTAAAATTTGGCTATAACTTGCAGTATTTTTTTCCATTAGTCTTTAAAAGTAACTTTAACTCATTATATTACAAATATTATTATTGTCCACGAAGGGGTCTCAAACTTCTTACATAAGTTAGGCAGGTACCTTAAATATAGAAGCTGACTGAGCATAAGACATAATGTATAAAGCTGCTTACACAACTAAGGTACAAAAAATTCCTTAGGCCAAAGGAAACAGTCAAACAAAATACATTGCTATGTAGCCATCTACAATAATCTTGATACTAATTTAGCATCCTTATAGCAAAAAATCATTTTGAGTAACAGTATAACATTTCAGCATTCAGATAAGGAAAAAAAAGAAGTGTTAATGGAACACACAGATGTAGCAAGGTAGGAAAAGAACAGAGAACCAAAAAAATTCTTTATAGGGAGAGACAGCAAATATAGAAATTATTAGATGTATAAGATACTTTTACAATAGAGTTTCAAGGTTATAAGAGAAAGACAGCTGTGTGAAATGCTACAAAAGCAGAAGCAGTATGCTTTTGCATCTGACAAATGGAATGCACAAAGGTTAATAAGAAATCAATACATTTTCCTCAAGGCAGTGAATTTATCAGACAGAAGCAAAAGTAGTGCTTTGCCTTAGCTCTATGTGACATCTAGAGGTAAATGTTCTAGGGACAACAACAATATGGACCTAAACACGAGCTAAAAGTTTGTGAATAACCAGAATATAGATTTTAATTTAATAGGTACAGATAAAATACTTAAGAATTATATACAGAATAAGATAACCTCAGGGCTAGAAGTTGCTATGGAAATAGTCATGCAATCAATAAAAAGGTTTGAGGAATAAAATAAAATATTAAAATAGCAAAACAACAAATGAACACCCTCCAAAAACTGTTTAGGTTGCTCTTCAATATAGAGTTGGACCTTACCTAAAAATCAGGAACAGAAAGCCAGGAGGGAATTGGTTAAAATTGAAATACAACAGAACAGAATTAAACAGGGAAAAGAGTAGGGTACAGAGGGAACACAAGAATACCAAAAATTTAATAGCAAGATATATAAATAATTACAGAAGTAAATACCATATTGGAGATAGTATATAACAAAGATGAAAGATGTATGAAATTTGAACTAGTGTGAAACATCAATCTGAGATGTTCTACAAGAATGGAAAGCAGACGTTCCTGTTCAAGATGATGACCTAAGAAGATTCTGAACTCACTTCTTCCCAAAGACACACCAAATCTAGCTATATCTGGAATAATATCCTCTGGAAAAAGACTAAAAACTGGCAGAGCAACCCCTTCATATCAGGCAAATGAGAGGCAAACAACATCAGGCACCTCAACATTTAAGATGGGTACCTGAGAGATGAGCCCCCAAAACATCTAGCTTTGAAGACCTATAGGACTTATATCCGTGTAGACCAATGGGGCTGGAATGAACTGAGGAACAGCTCTTAAAGGGCCAGTGCAGACCCATCTGCCCCAGGGCCCAGTGGAAAAACGACACTTTGAAAAGTGACCAGACTTTATATGAAACAGACTTGCTTTCTACTTTTAAATAAAATATTAGTTTGAGGGGCAGGAGCCTTCTGAAATATTCTGTGGGTAGGCAGGCTTGTGGGTGCCATTGTCCTGCTCTCTCTCTGCCTTGCTAAACTTGGCACCACCTCCCAACCACTTTTTTATTTTCCCTTTCCCACTAGTGTCATCTTTATACTCCAACTAATAGGTGCCATTTTGCATACTCTCAGCTGCCTTGCAAAAGCCAGTGGGTATCATCTCTTTTTCTTCATCTATTTTTTGTTTTTTATTTGTTTCTTTTATTTTCTTTTTACTTTTTCTCAGCATCTTTGTACTCCCCCTCTGCCATGCTTCAGTATTCCACATCTTCCAGAGATACTTCTACACATACCTGGAGTCTGGCTTTTACCCATGATTTGATTTTTGCAGCTACCACCCAAGGGATGCATTGATTTCCTGAAGTCCCTGACTCTGGAGGCCAGGAGACTTGGTCCTTGAGTGCCCTTGCTATGAGAACAATTGGAAAGACAGCTCTTGGCAGACTGCCACTCTCAGATCCCAGCAGAGAAAGCAAGCTAAAATAAATCCTAGTCTTTCTTAGAAATTAGCCTATCTGCCTGTTCAGGAGCTTTGGCCTGAGGGGCTGGCTTCTGGTTTGGTGCACTGGGAAGGCCTGCTGCCGCTGCTGCTGCTGCTGCTAAGTCGCTTCAGTCGTTCACAACTCTGTGAGACCCCATAGACGGCAGCCCATCAGGCTCCCCGTCCCTGGGATTCTCCAGGCAAGAACACTGGAGTGGGTTGCCATTTCCTTCTCCAATGCATGAAGGTGAAAGTGAAAGTGAAGTCGCTCAGTCGTGTCCAACACTTAGCGACTTCATGGACTGCAGCCTACCAGGCTCCTCCGTCCATGGGATTTTCCAGGCAAGAGTACTGGAGTGGGGTGCCACTGCCTCCTCCGTTTGGAAGGCCTATAGAGGGGCTATCGGTGAGTAAAGGCAGGTGGATGCAATCTTTGCAATCTCCCTCTCTCTCACTCTAGCTAACTGGTATCTTACAGAAAGGAGCTCATGCCCTTGTCCAATATCTTGATATTTGTGGCTTCAGCCATGGAACAAACACATTTATTGACATCTGACTCTTGTGGCCAGTGTGGTTTGGCTCACAGGTCCCAAAGGACTATGATCAACAGAGAAAGAATCCTTAGACAGCTACCACCCCCAGGGCACAGGAAGAAGCAATAGACGCAGTTCACTCTGTGAAAGAGGCCTATTACTGTGCCATCATAGCAGCAACTCGAGGGTCAGGATTCTAATAAAAACACACATCTAAGGTCTGACGATAAACCTATCCTGAGACCTTGGAGGAAGGTTATTAACTTCACATTCTCCCTCTATAGTACTCCAGCGCACCAGAATCTGCCCTGTTTTTATGACTGGTGCCCTAGTTTCTATGGCTGTTGCCTGAGATATCCCTTGATCACCTGGCTCTAGTGGCCAGGGAGCTTATGTTCCTAGGTCCAACAGGACTGAAATAATCAAAAGAGACAGTGCTTAGCAGGTTACCACTTCTAGAGCACAACAGAGATACCAGACTGAAACACACTCCAAGTCTTTCTGTGAAAGAAGACTCCTTGCTAGTTGTGGAGATTCAGCCATAGGGACAAGCTTCAGCCTTGGCACACAACTAGGGGCTATGCAGGTGTGCTCAGGAATACGAGAATGGGGAACAGAAGTTTAGCATCCCACCTCTGCCTCACTAAGCTCATCAGTATCTCCCAGAAAGGAGCTAGTACACTTGTTGAAAGCCCTGATTTTTGTGACTGCTATCCAGGTGACACTGTCAGACTCCTATCTCAGAGAGTCCTCAGGGCTTAAACTGGCAGCCCCATGTGACTACATATTTGTATTCTTTAAAATTCATTGCCTGAGTATTTGTCTCCCAACCAACATGAATCTAGATGCTGATTAATATCTTCCCTGCCGGGAGCCGTCAGGATGCCCCCTTGCTCGGATGACAAGGTCACGAGACTAAGAAATTGCAAAGCTGACTTTCTTTATCGGGGCATCCCAGGCTTCCCGGGCTAGGCCCCCCCTGGTATTTTTCTTGGGAGTTCTGTCCATGCTCGGAACATTGGCTCATCTCAGTAGGTCAGTCCCAGTTGGAAAGAATTTGTCCTGAGATAATCCCCCCAGACCTTTTCAACCAGAAGGTCTGGGAAGGTGGATCGCCTTCCCCGGGGGCTAAGGAGGAATGAAAGGGACATTTAAATAGATTACTACTCCTTATTGGGGAGTTTACCAAGAGTTCTCTGGGGGTCATGGCAAGGCCACCACCAGAAGAGCTCGTACTTGGGTCACCTTTCCACCTCCCACTCCCCTGACCACTCCACAGAGGAGGTTCCCTTCCTTGAAGAAACCAGGCTGGATTGGGACTTAGAAATGCTCACAACTGGCCAGCATAGTTGGAGATATTGATTGCTTTAGGATAATGCAGACATAGGAATTCATTGTAGTAGTTATAAGGTTAATAGGGTTTTACTGCTAAAGCAGTGCTGCTAGACTGTCTCTTAGTCCTCTTTCCTCTTTCTAAACTGTCTCTTTGCCCTCTTTCCTCTTTCCTCCTAAGAACAGGAGTAGGTTACTAGAATAAAATACTTTCAAGCTTAAGCCCTTCCCTCTAGCTTCTACATAGTTGCACCTGATAAGAGAAATGTAACCTTTCTACTTAGGTTGATGTACTTATCATGATTGAATGAAGTATGCTGAAGACATTCAAATGGTAAACATACTATTGTTAAATCTAATTACATAGAAATCTGACTTCTGTAAGGGGAATGTTTCATGATAGATTGGGGAATGAGCTCTATGATAAGGTTGCTATGGAAGGTAGAAAACAAAAAATTGCATAGAATGATAGGTGATGTAATGATGTAATGGGGATGTCTTTTGGCTATAAAACTGTAAACCAACACCACACATCGATTCAGCTCAGTTCTTCCACTGATGCCATGCATCCCTCAAGATCCCCGGACCTGCCGAGGCTGGACCGCGGCACTTCCCCTTTGGGACACTAACTGGTCTTCACATCCCTCAGGTACCAGGGACTACTTAAAATAAAACATGCTGCCTGGACAATCACAGTGGTTTGAAAACCAATCAAGAGCTAGGGCAGAATTTATTAGTAAGGTCCATCTCCTATGTAAGGACACTGTTCAAGACTGAAAGACATGATTGTTTCACTTAATATACAGAAAACAACACAGAGATTGAATAAAAAAAAAAGAAACCTCTTGCCCTGTTGGTGTGAATGTAAAGTGATACAGCCACTAAAGAGAGCAGTATGGAGACTCCTTAAAAAACCAGGAATAAAACAACCATAAGCCCCAACAATCCCACTACTGGGCATGTACCCTGAGGAAATCATAATTGAAAAAGACACATGTACCCCAAAGTTCACTGCAGCACTATTTATAATAGCTACTCCATGGAAGCAACCTAGATGTCCATCAATAAGATGAATAGATAAAGAAATTTTGGTACATATATACAATGGAATATTACTCAGCAATAAAAAGGAATGCTCAATTTGAGTCAGTTCTAATGAGGTGAATGAACTTAGAACCTATTATACAGAGTGAGGGTTTCCCAGGTGGTGCTATTGGTAAAAAACCGGCCTGCCAATGCAGAAGACATAAGAGATGCCACTTTGATCCCTGGTTCGGGAAGATCTCCTGGAAGAGGGCATGGCAACCCACATCAGTATTCTTGCCTGGAGAATCTCACGGACAGAGGAGTCTGGTGGACTATGGTTCATGGGGTCACAAAGAGTCAGACATGACTGAAGTGACTTAGTATGCATGCATATACAGAGTGAAGTCAGAAAGAGAAAAATAAATATCATATATTAATGCATATATATGGAATCTACAAACATGGTACTCGTAAATCTATTTGCAGGGCAGCAG
The DNA here is from genome assembly GCA_007570785.1 of Antilocapra americana. Taxonomy (NCBI): domain Eukaryota; kingdom Metazoa; phylum Chordata; class Mammalia; order Artiodactyla; family Antilocapridae; genus Antilocapra; species Antilocapra americana. Next base: position 14,056,747 of record ML663563.1, read on the forward strand.
TGAGAAACAGACATAGAGAACAGAGGGTGGTAGGAGAAGGTGGGATGAATTGAAGAAGTAGCATGAAAATATACATTTCCATATGAAGAACAGATAGCCAGTGGGAATTTGCTGTATGATACAAGGGGCTCAAACCCAGGTGCTTTGTGGCCACCTAGAGGGATGGGTGGTGTGGGAAGTGGGAGGGAGGTTCAAGAGGGAAGGAACATACATATGGTGCATTCAGGTTGATGAATAGCAGGAACCAACACAATATTTTAAATCAATTATCCTCCAATTAAAATAAATTAATGAAAATACAAATATGCACATAATAAAAAAACAGACATATGTCTTAAATGAAAGAACAACATAAAAACCTCATGGGGAAAACAAATAACAACATAATGAAATTGCTGTTGTTCAGTTGGCCAGCCACGTCCAACTCTTTGCAACCCCATGGACACCAGGGGGTTTGCAGCACACCAGGCCTCTCTGTCCCTCACCATCTTCCAAAGTTTGCTCAAGTTCATGTCCATTGCACTGGAGATGCCATACAGCCATCTCATCCTCTGATGCCCTCTTCTCCTTCTGCTCTCAATCTTCCCCAGCATTAGGGACTTTTTCAATGAGTCAGCTCTTTGTATCAGATGACCAAAATACTGAAGTTTCAGCTTCAGAATCACTCCTTCCAATGAGTATTCATGGTTGATTTCCCTAAGATTGACTGGTTTGATCTCTGTCCTGTCCAAGGCACTCTCAGGAGTCTTCTCCAACGCCACAGTTTGAAGGCATCAATTCTTAGGCATTCCACCTTCTTTAGGGTTCAGCTCTCATAACCATATGTGACCAATGGGAACACCACAGCCTTGACTACATGGACCTTTGTCGGCAAAATAATGTCTCTGCTTTTCAACACACTGTCTAGGTCTGTCGTAGCTTTCCTTCCAAGGAGCAAACTTCTGATTTCCTGGCTGTAGTCACCATGTGCAGTGATTTTAGAGCCCAAGAAGGAAATCTGTCACTACTTCTACTTTTTCCCTCTCTGTTTGCCATGAAGTAATGGGGCCAGATTCCACAATCTTCATTTTTTTTAATGTTTAGTTTAAAGCCAGCTCTTTCACTCTCCTCCTTCACACTCACCCAGAGACTCTACAGTTCCTCTTTGTTTTATGCCATGAGAGTGGTATCATCCACATATCTGAGGTTGTTGATGTTTCTTCCATCTATCTTGAGTCCAGCCTCTAATTCATCCAACCCAGTGTTTCTCATGATGCACGCAACACATAGATAAAATGAACAGGTGACAACAGAGAATGAAAAAGATTATAAGAAACCACATAATACATAGTATGGCAATAAACTGGACACCAGAGAAGAAACTGGTTAATTCCTAGAATCATACAATCTTCTAAGATTGGAGGGAGAAATAGAAAATGTAAACATACAGATTACTAGCAATGAGATAGAATCAGTAATTTAAAACCTCCCTACAAAGACAATAATCATGACTTCACTGGTGATTCTACCAAATATCAAAAAAACAATTAATACCTGCCCTTCTCAAATGCTTCCAAAAAAAACAGAAGAGGAAGAAACACTTTGAACTCATTTTACAAGCCCAGTATTACCCTATCAAAACCATGTAAAACTACTACAAAAGAAAAAATATATATACAAACAAACAATATGTAATATGCAAATTAAGTGCATATATAATAAATATTACAATAAATACGTATTAGCATAATATATATGTATACTAAAATCAGAGGCTAATGCATATGAAAAACAGAGGCAAAAACTTTCACAAAATATTAGCAGGCAAAATGCAACAATACATAGAAAGGATAAACAATACATGAAAAGGATCCCTTCTCCCATGGATGCAAGGATGGTTCAACAGCCACAAATCAAGCAATATAACAAACCATGTTCACAAAATGAAGGCTACAAGTCATATAATCATCTCAACATGTGCAGCAAAAGCTTTTGATAAAATTCAACAGCCATTATGATAAAAATTCTCTCCAAACTGAATACAGAGGAAACATACCTCAAGATAATAAGAACATATATGAGAGCCCACAAAATGCATAACCAGTGATAAAAAGCTAAAAGCTTTTAATGTAAGATGAGGAGGAGTTCGCTGTTAGCCTAATGGTTAGGATTCCAGGCTGTCACTGCCAGGGCCAGGGTTCAAACGATGGTTGAGAAATTGACATGCTACAAGCTATGGGGTGCAGCAAAAAAAATCTAAGATCACGAATAACACAAGCATGATTCTTCTCTCCAATTTCATTCAAAATATTATTGGGATTTCTAGTCACAGGAATTAGGCAGGCATAATAAATAATTAAATAATAAAACCAGAAAGCATTTAAATTGAAAACAGACAAGGAAATCAGTCACTATTTGTCAATGTCATAGTACTACATGTAGAAAATCCTTAAAATCTCCTCCAAAAAGAAAAATTGTGAACTAATAAATGAATTCAGTAAAACTAGAGGATACGAAGGAAAAGGCAATGGCACCCCACTCCAGTACTCTTGCCTGGAAAATCCCATGGATGGAGGAGCCTGGTAGGTTGCAGTCCATGGGGTCGCTAAGGGTCGGACACGACTGAGTGACTTCACTTTCACTTTTCACTTTCATACTTTGGAGAAGGAAATGGCAACCCACTCAGTGTTCTTGCCTGGAGAATCCCAGGGAAGGGGGAGCCTGGTGGGCTGCTGTCTATGGGGTCGCACAGAGTTGGACACAACTGAAGCAACTTAGCAGCAGCAGAGGATACAAAATCAATATGCAGAAAATTGTTGCATTTCTACACATAGTTATCACCTATTAGAGAATGTAGAAAACAATCTCATTTAAAATTACATCAAAAAGAATATCTAATGGCTCAGAGGGTAAAGCGTCTGCCTGCAATGCGGGAGACCTGAGTTCAATCCCTGGGTTGGGAAGATCTCCTGGAGAAGGAAATGGCAACCCACTCCAGTATTCTTGCCTGGAGAATCCCATGGATGGAGGAGCCTGGTGGGCTACGGTCCACGGGGTCGCAAAGAGTTGGACACAACTGAGTGACTTCACTTTACTTTAAGAATAATTCTACACATAGTAATAAACTATTACAAAAGAATTTAGAAAACAATCTCATTTAAAATTAAATCAAAAAGAACATATAAGAATAAATAAGGGAGATGAAAAGCTCTACAGTGATAAAAAATACAATACTGATGAAATAAAATGAAGAAGACATAAATAAATGGAAAGATATTCTATGTTCATGGACTAGAAGGATGAATATGTTTTTAGTGAAGTATAGTTGATTTATAATATGTGTAAGTTTCAGGTGTACAACAGAGTGACTCAGATTACTTACAATTATACATTATTACAAGAAACCGAACATAGTTCCCTATGCGATGCATAAATATGTGCTGCTCATCGATTTTACATAAATTAATTTATATCTGATAACCCCATGCTGCTAATTTGTCTGCCTACCTCCCTTTGTTCTTATGTAGCCATAAATTAAAAATTACTAGGAAAAAAGCTAGTGGAGGTGACACAATTCCAGCTGAGCTATTTAAAATCCTAAAAGATGATGCTGTTAAAGTGATGCACTCAATAGGCCAGCAAGGAAACCTCAGCAGCAGTGGCCACAGGACTGGAAAAGGTCAGTTTTCATTTCAATCTCAAACAAGGGCAATGCCAAAGAATGCTCAAAATACCACACAACTGCACTCATTTCACATGCTAGCAAGGCAATGCTCAAAATCCTTCAATCTAGACTTCAACAGTACACGAACTGAAAACTTCCCAATGTACATGCGAGATTTAGAAAAGTCAGAGGAACCAGATATCAAATTGCCAATATCCCTTGAATCATAGAAAAAGCGAAGGAATTCTAGAAAAACATCTATTTTTGCTTCATTAAGTGCACTAAAATCTTTGACTGTGTGGATCACAACATAAAAAAAAAAAACTGTGGAAAATTCTTAGAGACAGGAATACATATTTGTCCCCTAAGTAACCTCTACACAGGGTAAGAAGCAACAGTGAGAAACAGACATGGAACAAGGGACTGTTTCAAAACTTGGAAAAGGGTATGTTAAGGCAATACTTGACATACTGCTTGTCACCCTGCTTATTTAACATAGGTGTAGGGTACATCATACTGTACTCTGGATGAAGTACCATCTGGACCCAAGATTCAGTTCAGCTCAGTTCAGTACCTCAGTCAACTATCAGAGTTGGGGTCCCAACTCTTTGCGACCCCATGGATGGCAGCACACCAAGCTTCCCTGTCCATCAACAACTGCTGGAGCTTGTTCAAACTCATGTCCATAAAGTCCGTGATGCCATCCAACCATCTTATTCTCAGTCATTCCCTTCTCCTCCTGGCATCAATCTTTCCCAGCATTAAGGTCTTTTCTAATGACTCAGGTCTTCACATCAGCTGGCCAAAGTATTGCAGCTTCTGCTTCAGCATCAGTCTTTCCAATGAAAATTCAGGACTGATTTCCCTTAGGATTCTCCCTTGCAGTCCAAGGAACTCTCAAAAGTCTTCTCCAACACCACAGTTCAAAAGCATCAATTCTTCGGCACTTAGCTTTCTTTATGGTCTAACTTTCACATTCATACATGTCTACTGAAAAAATCATAGCTCTGACTAGACGGACCTTTGTTGGCAAAGTAATGTCTCTGCTTTTTAATATGCTGTCTAGGTTGGTCATAGTTTTTCTTCCAAGGAGCAAGTGTCTTTTAATTCCATGGCTAGAGTCACTATCTGAATTTGAAGCCCAAGAAAATAAAGTCTGTCACTGTTTCCATTGTTTCTCCATCTATTTGCCATGAAGGGGTGGGACCAGTTACCATGATCTTAGGTTTCTGAATCTTGAGCTTTAAGCCAGCATTTTCACTCTCCTCTTTCACTTTCCTCAAGAGACTCTTTAGTTCTTCTTCACTTTCTGCCATAAGGGTGGTGTCATCTTCATATCTGAGGCTATTGATATTAATTCCCACAGTCTTGATTCCAGCCTGTGCTTCATCCAGCCTGGCAATTTGCATGATTTATTCTGCATATAAGTTAAATAGTCAGGGTAACAATATATAGCCTTGACATACTCCTTTCCCAATTAGGAACCAGTTCTCTGGCCACTATTGAGTTTTCCAAATTTGCTGGCATACTGAGTACAGCACTTTCAAAGCATCACCTTTTAGGATTTGAAATAGCTCAGCTGGAATTTCATCACTTCCATTAGCCTTGTTTGTAGTGCTGCTTCCTAAGGCCCACTGGACTGTGCACTCCAGGATGTCTGGCTCTAGGTGAGTGATCACACCACTCTGGTTATCTGGATCATTAAGATCTTTTTTGTGTAGTTCTGTGTGTTCTTGCCACCTCTTTTTAATATCTTCTGTTTCTGTTAGGTCCAAACCATTTCTGTCTTTAATTGTGCCCATCTTTGCATGAAATGTTCCCTTGGTATCTGTAATTTTCTTGAATAGATCTCTAGTCTTTCCCAGTCTATTATTTTCCTCTATTTCTTTGCACTGATAACTTAGGAAGACTTTCTTAACTCTCCTTGCTATTCTTTGGAACTCTGCATTCACATGGATATACCTTTCTTTTTCTCTTTCGCCTTTTGCTTCTCTTCTTTTCTGAGCTTTTTGTAAGGCCTCCTCAGGCAACCATGTTGCCTTTCTCTTTTTCTTGAGGATGGTTTTGATCATCGCCTCCTGTACAATGTTACAACCTCCATCCAAAGTTCTTCAGGCACTCTATCTGATCTAATCCCTTGAAACTGTTTGTCACTTCCACTGTATAATCATTAGGGATTTGATTTAGGTCATACCTGAATGGTCTACTAGTTTCCCCTACTTTCTTCTATCTAAGTCTGAATTTTTCAGTAAGGAGCTCATGATCTGAGCCACAGTCAGATCCAGGTCTTGTTCTTGCTGACTATACAGAAATTCTCCAATATCAGCTGCAAAGAATATAATAAATCTGATTTCGGTACTGACCATCTCATGATGTCCATGTGTAGAGTCATCTCTTGTGTTGCTGGAAGACTCTGTTAGCCTTTGCCCTACTTCATTTTGTACTCCAAAGCCAAATTTGCCTATTACACCAGGTTTCTCTTGACTTCATACTCTTGCATTCCAGTCCCTATGATGAAAAGGGAATCTTTTTTGTTCTTAGTTCTAGAAGGTCAATTCTTTATAGATCCATTCAACTTCAGCTTATTTGGCACTGGTGGTTGGGGCACAGACTTGGATTGCTGTGATATTGGATGGTTTGCCTTGGAAATGAAGAGAGATTATTCTGTCACTTTTGAGACTGCACCCAAGTACTGCATTTCAGACTCTTTTGTTGACTATGAGAGCTACTCCATTTCTTCTAAGGGATTCTCGCCCACAATAGTAGATATAATGGTCATCTGAATTAAATTCACCCATTCCGGTCCATTTTAGTTCACTGATTCCTAAGATATCAGTGTTCACTCTTGCCATTTCCTGCTTGACCACTTCAAATTTACCTTGATTCATGGGCCTAACATTCCAGGTTTCTATGCAATAATGTTCTTCACAGAATCGGATGTTACTTCCATCACCAGTCACATCCCACCTGGGCTTTGTTTACACTTGGCTCAGCCTCTTCATTTTTTCTAGAGCTATTTCTCCACTGTTCTCCAGTAGCATACTGGCACCTATGGACATGGAGAGTTCATCTTTCAGTGTCATATCTTTCTGCCTTTTCACACTGTTAATGGGGTTCTCAAAGCAAGAAAACTGAAGTGGTTGGCCATTCCCTTATCCACTGGACCACATTTTGTCAGAAAGCTTCACTATAACCCGTCCATCTTGGGTGACCTATACAGCATGGCTCACAGTTCCTAGACAAGGCTGTGATCCATGTGATCAGTTTCTTAGTTTTCTGTGACTGTGGTTTTCATACTGTCTGCCCTCCAATGAATAAGGATAAGAGTCTTGTGGAATCTTCCTAATGGGAGGTACTGACTATGGGAGAATCTGGGTCTTGCTCTGATGGACAGGACCATACTCAGTAAATTTTTAATATAATTTTCTGTTTATGGGTGGGGTTGTATTCCCTCCCTGTAGTTTGGCCTCAGGCCAAACTATGGTAGGGGTAATGGTGGTAATGCTGACCTCCTTCAAAAGAACTTATGCCAGCACATCCCGGCTCCCAGGACTGTTGTATCCAGTGGCCCTGACCCCATGGCAGGCCACTGTCAACTCAGGCCTCTGCTGGAGACTCTTGGACACTCACAGGCAAGTCTGGCTCAGTCCCTTGTAGGGTCACTGGTCCTTTCTCCTGGGTCCTGGTGTGCAAAAGGTTTTGTTTGTGTCCTCCAAGAGTTTGTTTCCCCAGTCCCCTGGAACCAAGACTGCCAGGAGAAATATCAATTACCTCAGATATGCAGATGACACCACCCTAATGGCAGAAAGCAAAGAGGAACTAAAGAGTCTCTTGATGAATGTGAAAAAGGAGAGTGAAAAAGCTGGCTTAAAACTCAACATTTAAAAAACTAAGATCTTGACATCCAATCCCATCACTTCATGGCACACAGATGGGGAAAAAATGGAAACAGGGACAGACTTCATTTTCTTAGTCTCCAAAAGTCACTGTGGACAGGGACTCCAGCCATGAAATTAAAAGAAAAGAAAAGCTATGACAAATATAGACAGCTATGTAAAAGCAGAAACATCACTTTGCCAACAAAGGTTCATATAATCAAAGCTACGGTTTTTCCAGTAGTTACGTACAGATGTAGAAGTTTGACCATAAAGAAGGCTGAGCACTGAAGAATTGATGCTTTCAAACTGTGGAGCTGTAGAAGACTCTTGAGTGTCCCTTGGACAGCAAGGAGATCAAACCAGTCAATCCTAAAGGAAATCAGTCCTGAATATTCATTGAAAGGACTGATGCTGAAGCTGAAGCTCCAGTCTTTGGCCACCTGATGGGAAAAGCTGACTCACTGGAAAAGACCCTGATGCTGGGGAAGAGTGAGGGCAGGAGGAGAAGGGGGCGATAGAGGATGAGATGGTTGGATGGCATCATCAACTCAACAGACATGAGTCTGAGCAAACTCCAGGAGATGGGGAAGGAAAGGGAAACCTGGTTGCTGCAGTCCATACGGTCACAAAGAATCAGACATGACTGAGCAACTGAACTATAACAGTTTTTGCTTTCTATATAAATTCATTTGTATATTTGTTCATATTGTACACATAAGTGATAATCATAATACTCTAACTACTTCATTAGTATGAAATTCATTAGGTCCATCCATATTGCTGCAAACGGCAATATCCCATTCTTCGCAGCTGAGTAATATTCCATTGCGTATATGCGTAGGTGTGTATGTGCATGTATATACACAATGACATTTATCACCTCTCCTTAAATCAATCATCTGTTGATTGTCACTTGGGTTGTTTCCCTGTACCAGCTATTATAAATAGTGCTGCTATGAACTCTGGGGTGCATCTATCTTTTTGAATTATAGATTTCTTTAAATATATGCCCAGGAGTGGGATTACGGGATAATATAGTAACTCTATTTTTATATTTTTAAGGAAACTGCATACTGCTCTCCATAATGGCTGTACCAAATTATATTCCAACAACTTTGTAGAAAGGTTCCTTTTCTTTTTTTTTCAGCTTCATCTCAAACATTTATTATTTGTAGACATTTTGATGGTACCAGTGTGAGGTGATACCTCACTGTGATTTTTATTTTCTCTAATAATTAGCAATGTTGACAATCTTTTCATGTGCCTGTTGGCCATTTGTACGTCTTCTTTGGAAAAAATTATTATTGAGATCCTCTGTGAGCTTTTTCATTGGATTGTTTCTTTTTTGATATTGAGTTGTAGAAGTTGTTTATTTTGGATATTAACCACTTGCCAGTCACATCATTTGCAAATATTTTCCCCAGTATCATAGTTTGTCTTTTTGTCTTGTTTCCTTCACTGTGCTAAAAAAAAAAGCTTTTCATTTAATTAGTTCCTATTTTTTTGCTTTTATTTCTTTTGCTTTCAGAGACTGGCCCAAGAAAATATTGCTATGATTTATGTGTCAGAATGTTTTGTCTCTGTTTTCTTTTTGGAGTTTTATGGTGTCATCTATGATATTTACGGGCTTCCCTGGTGGTGCTTAGTGGCAAAGAACCCACCCGCCAATACAGAAGACGTTAAGAGACACAGTTCAATCCCTGGGTTGGGAAGATCCCCTGGTGGAGCGCATGGCCCACTCCAGTATTCTTGCCTGGGGAATCCTGTGGACAGAGGAGCCTGGCAAACTATAGTCCATGGAGTCACAATGAGTCAGACACAGTTGAAGAGACTTAGCATACATGCATGTCTTATATTTAGGTTTTTGAACAATTTTGAGTTTAATTTTGAATATGGTGTGAGTATTCTAATTTCATTAATTCACTCAGCTGTCCAGCTTTCCCAAAACCACTTGCTAAAGACACTGTCTTTTCTCCATTGTATATTCTTGCCTTCTTTGTTGTAGATTGATCATATGTGTGTGGGTTTATTTCTGTGATCTGTATTTTGTTTCACTGACCTATATGTCTGTTTTTGTGCCAACACCATGCTGTTTTGATCACTGTAGCCTTGGGTATGCCTCCTGCTTTGTGCTTTTCCTGAGGACTGCTTTGGCAATTCTGGATATTTGTGGTTACATGTAAATTTTAGGATTATTTGTTTAGTTCTGAGAAAATTTTATGTGTATTTTCAGAGGGATCACATTAAAACTGTCAATTGCTTTGGAGAGCGTGGCCATTTTAACAATATTAATTCTTCCAATCAAAAGTATCTTTTTATCTCTTTGAATCATCTTCAATTTCCTTTAAGTGTTTTATAATTTTCAGCATATAGATCTTCAGCTCCTCAGGCATATTCCTAGATATTTTCTCTTGGGATTTTAAACAAGATTAATTTACTCACTCATTCTGATAATTGTATTGTGAGTATAAAGGAATGCACAGAATTCTACATATGAATCATATCCTGCTTTGCTGAATTAATTTATTACTTCAAACAGGTTTTATATGGAGTGTTTATGGTTCTCTACATGCAAAGGATCATATCATCTGGAAACAGTCACAGTTTCACCTCTTCCCATCCGAACTGAATATCTTATATTTCTTTTTTTTTTTTTTGGCCTGACTGCTATGGCTAGGACTTCCAATTCTACTATAAATAGAAGCGGAAAGTATGCATCTTTGTATTTTCCTAAATTTATCAGGAGGCTTTCAGCATTTCACCACTAAGTATTAATGTTGCCTATGGGCTTGTCATAAATAGCTTTTATTATGTTGAGATATGTTCGTGCCATACCTACTTTGGTGAAAGTTATCAAGAATGGATGTTGAATTTCATCAAATGCTCTTTATGTGTCTATTGAGATGATCATATAATCAATCCATGTTCTATATCACATGGATTTATTTCCATCTGTTGAACCATCCTTTTGGCACAGGAATGAACCCAACTTGATTGTGGTACCTAAGGCTTTGTATAATTGTCAGATTTGGTTTTCTGATACTTAGTTCAGGATTTTCACATATATATTCATTAAAGATATCAGTCTTTTTCTTTTTTGTAATGTATCAGGTTGATGGCTTCACCAGGTGAATTTGGGAGTGTTCTCCTCTTCAGTCTTTTTGAATAGTTTGAATAGGATATGAATAAGTTCCTTATATGTTTTATAGGGTTTCCCACTGAAGCTGTCCGGTCCTGGAATTTTGTTTGCAGGGAGATTTTGTTACAGACTCTATTTCACTTCTAGTGATTGGTCTATTCAAATTATCTGTTCCTTGTTGACTCAATTATGGCAGGCTGGATGTTTCCAGAAACTTGTCCATTTCATCTAAGTTTTCCATTTTGTTGACACAACTGTTCATAATATTTTCTTCCTGTATTTTATATTTCTGCATTATTGGTTGTTATCTCTCCTCTTTCATTTCTTATTTTGCTTATTTTGGTGCTCTCTCTTTTCTTCTTGGTGAGCCTGGCTAAAGGTTTGTCTATTTTGGGTTATCCTTTCAAAATAAGTTCTCAGTTTTATTGATCTTCTATTTATTTCAATCTCTATTTTACTTATTTCCTCTCTAATCTTTAGTCTTCCTTCCTTCTACTGACTTTGGGGGTTTTGTTCTTATACTATTTTTTAGATTTTGAGAATTTTTTTTTTCTGAAGGAAGGCCTATATTGGTATAAACTTCCCTCTTAGATTAACTTTTGCTACATCCAGAGATTTTTGTAGGGTTATGCTTTTCTTGCCTTTTGTCTCAAGGCATTTTCTGATTTCCACTTTGATTTCATCATCGACCTACTGGGCTTTTGTTCTTTTTTAGTAGCAGGTTGTTTAGTTTCCATGTGATAGCTTTATTTCCCATTTTTTCTTCCTGTGGTTGATTTCTAGGTTCATAATATTGTGGTTAGAAAAGATACTGGAAATAAATTTTACCCTCTTAAATATGTTGAGACTTCTTTTGTGACCTAGTATATAGTCTAACCTAGAAAATTTTCCATGTGAGCATTCAGATGTCCTATAGATATCAACTAAGTTCAAATAGTCCATTGTATCATCTAGAATGACTGTTGCCTTTCTGGTTTTCTGTCTGCAAGATCTTTCCATCAATGAGAGAGAGGTGTAAAAAGTTTCCTACTATTATCCTATAATAATAGTCAATTCCTATCTTAATGTCTCTCAGTATTTGTTTTATATATTTAGGTGCATATATCTTAACAAATATCCTATCCTCTTTCAATACTGATCCTTTTATAATTATATAATTCCCTTTCTTCTGTTATAGAATTGGTTTAAAAGACTATTCTCTCTGATGTGAGTATTGCTACCCTCGTTTTCTTATCGTTTCTATTTTACATAAAATGTTTTTCCATTCCCTCACTTTCAATCAGTGTGTCATTAGCCCTTGCATCTCTTGTATCTTGCATTATAGATTCTTGTTTTCTCATTCAACCTGCAACTCTATGACTTTTGATAAGAACATTTAGTACATAAACACTTAAAGTAATAATTGATAGGTATGTATTTATTGTCATCTTAAACCTTGTTTTCAGTTGATTCTGTAGTTATTTATTCATTTCTTCTTTATGTTTTTCCTTTTATGGTTGGAAGGTCTTCTTTTGTATTATGGCTGAGTTCCTTTCTGTTTTTTTGTGTAACTGCTGTTTCTGATTTGTGGTTACCATGATTTTCAACTATGTTAAACCAAACTATATCTACTTGCTTTAGCCTTATAGTCATATAGTTCAAACACAATCTAAAAAATTTACATTTTTTACTCCTCTCTCCCACATTTTGTGATTTCAATGTCCTATTTACATCTTCATGTTTATCCTTTTGCTGTTAATTTTATTTATAATCAGTTTTATAAAAATTTTTATTTGTTTTTTGTAGTGTACAAACTATGTACTGGCTTATTTAAGTGATCTTCAATCCTTTTATATATTTTCCATTCCAACTGTGTTTTTCCCTCTTATATAGAATCTTTTCTTATATTTAAAGATGATCTTTCGATATTTTTTTTAGATTAGGTTTGTGTGTGTGTTAGTCGCTCAGTCCTGCCTGACTCTTGGTCACACTGTGGACCACAGTCTGCCCGGCTCCTCCGTTTTTCACAGAATTAAAACAATTAATCTAAATTTCCATGAAAACACTAAAGACTCCAAATACCAAAAGCAATCTTGAGAAAGGAGAACAAATCTGAAAGCATCATGCTCCCGGATTTCAAACTCTATTACAGAGCTACAGTAATCAAACATGGTATTGGCATAAAAAAGAGACATATGGAAACCAACTGATTAGACTAGAATGCAGAAATAAACCTACTCATGTATGGTCAATTAATTTATGAGAATGGAGTCAAGAATATACAAGGGGAAAGACAAATTCACTCAATAAATGGTGTTTGGAAAACTGGACAGGAACATGCAAAAAAATGAAACTAGACCACTATCTTACAATACACAAAACTTAAAACAGATTAGACACTTGAATGTAAGACCTGAAACCAAAAACCTACTAGAAGAAATCATAGGTGGTATGCACCTTGCCAATGGTGTTGGCAATAATTTTTTAAATTTGACACCAAAAGCAAAGATTATTAATAAGAGCAAAAATTAATAAATGGAGTTTCTTCAAACTAAAAAGCTTTGCATAGCAAAGGAAACTATCCACAAAAATGAAAAGGCAACCTACTGAATGGGAGAAGGAATTTTCAAATCATATATATGATGGGTTAATATCCAAAATATATAAAGAACTCACACAGCTCAATAGCAAAAAGGCAAACAATCCAATTAAAAACTGGGCAGAGGACGTGAATAACAATATTTTCCAAATAAGATATACAAAAGGCCAACAGAATATGAAAAGGAATCAGGGAAATGCAAATCAAAACTACAGTGAGCTATCACCTCCAACTAGTTAGCATGGTAAAATTATTAATATAAAAAAGACAAGAGAAAACAACTAGAGGTGAGTACATAGACAAAAGGGAACCCTTGTGCACTGTTGGTAAGAATGTAAATTGGTGCAGCAACTATGGAATACAGTATGAATATTCTTCAAAATATTGAAATAAAACTATGGTATAATCTGGTAATCCCACTTTTGGGTATTTATCCAAAAATACTAACTGGAAAAGATTTATGCATTCCCCATGTTCACTAGTGACTCAGAAGGTAAAGAATCTGCCTGCCATGCCAGGGACCTGGATTCGATTCCTGGGTTGAGAAGATCCTCTGAAGAAAGGAATGGCTACCCACTCCTGGAGAATTCCATGGAGAAAGGAGCCTGGTGGGCTACAGTCCATGGGGTTGCAAAGAGTCAGACACAATTGAGCAACTTTCACTTTCACATGTTCACTGCAAGAATATTTACAGTAGGCAAGAAACAGAAACAAGGTTAAGTATCCATGGAGAGTTGAAAAAAGAAAATGTGGTATTTTTATACACTGAAATATTATTCAACTATAAAAAGAATGAAATGGACAAGATGAATGGACTTTGATGGTATTACACTAAAACAGATTAAAACAAATACCATATAATCTCACTTACATGTGGAGTCTTAAAACAAGAAAACACCAAGCTCATAGACACAGAGAATAGATTCATGATTGGCAGGGTCAATTGTTGGGAGTGGGAGAAATGGGTAAAGGGAATCAAAAGGTACAAACTTTCAGAACTTACAGAAAATAAATAAGTCATGGGAATATAATGTACAGCATGGTGACTAGACTTAATATTTTATCATATAATTGAAAGTTGCTTACATACTAAATATTAAAAGTTGTCATCACAAGGGAAAACACTTTTGTGTCTATATATGGTAATGGATGTTAATTAAACATTGTGGTGATCATGTTGCAGTATGTATAAACATAAATAATTATGTTGTACTCTTGATATTAATTGAACCTGAGTTATAAAATCAATTATAACTCCATTTAAAAGGAAATTAAAATGATAAAAGACATTCCTGAAAAAGAAACAATTATAAAAAAATTAAATCGGCCCAGGGGTAGGTAATAACAGCCATCTATGTTCTGATTTGCAAGATTAACAAAAATTGATGACTTTTCTTAAGGATCTGTTGTTGGTGTTTAGTCATTAAGTTGCACCTGATTCTTTCATGACCCCATAGACTGTAGCCCACCAGGCTACTCCATCCATGGGATTTCCCAGGCAAGAATACTGGAGTAGGTTGACATTTCTTTCACCAGGATATCTTCCGAACCCAAGGGTTGAACTTGTGTCTCCCGCAATGCAAATGGACTCTTTTACTGTTGAGCCACCAGGGAAGTCATTTCTTATGGAGAAGCAGAAAGAACAAAAAAAAAGCTTACAGACAAAATAATCAATATAAAACATCATATAGAAACAACTGCAAAATTTAAGGGGAAAATGTTGTGATCCAAGTATATTCTTGCTAGTCTTTCAGGAACGTCTTTCAGCATGTGAAAGATATTGTTGAGCAAGAAATATTTCAGAAAATAAATCACCAATTTACTAATTTTGAAACAATTTCTAAACTAACTCCAAAATTAACAACAGCAAAATCTTTAGAGATGGAAATACCAGACCACTTTACCTGTCTCCTGAGACACTTGCATGCAGGTCAAGAAGTGACAACTGGAACCTAATACGGAACAACTGACTGGTTCAAAATTGGGAAAGGAGTAAGACAAGGCTGTATATTGTCACTCTGTTTATTTAACTTATATGCAGAGTACATTATGCAAAACGCTGAGCTGAATGAATCATAGGCTGGAATCAAGACTGCAGGGAGAAATATCAACAACCTCAGAAATGAAGACGATATCACTCTAACGGCATAAAATGAAAAGGAACTATAAGAGTGTCAATAAGTGTGAAAGAGGAGAGTGAAAAAGCTGGCTTAAAACTTAACATTCAGAAAGCTAAGATCTGGCCCCATCACTTCATGTCAAATAGCAGGGGGAAAAGTGGAAGCAGCGACATATTTTTTTAATTAATTTTTTTTTAATTTTATTTACATTATTGTGTTGGTTTTGCCATACATTGATATGAATCTGCCATGGGTATACATATATTCCCCTTCCAGAACCACCCTCCCTCCTCCCTCCTGATTCCCTCTCTCTGGGTCATCCCGGTGCACCAGCCCTTAGAATCAAACCTGGGCTGGCAATTGATTTCACATATGATAATTAACATGTTTCAATACCGTGCTCCCATATCATCCCACCCTTACCCTCTCCCATAGAGTCCAAAAGACTGTTCTATATATCTGCGTTTCTTTTGCTGTCTCGCATACAGGGTTCTCGTTACCATCTTTCTAAATTCCATATATATGCGTTAGTATACTGTATTTTTGTTTTTCTTTCTGCCTTACTTCACTCTGTATAATAGGCTCCAATCAAAAAGTGAGCCAAAGAACTAAACAGACATTTCTCCAAAGAAGACATAAAAATGGCTAACAAACACATGAAAAGATGCTCAACATCACTCATTATCAGAGAAATGTAAATCAAAACCACAATGAGGTACCACTTTACACCAGTCAGAATGGCTGCCATCCAAAAGTCTACAAGCAATAAATGCTGGAGAGGATGTGGAGAAAAGGGAACCCTCTTACACTGTTCGTGGGAATGCAAACTAGTACAGCCACTATGGAGAACAGTGTGGAGATTCCTTACAAAACTGAAAACAGAACTGCCATATGACCCAGCAATCCCACTGCTGGGCATACACACTGAGGAAACCAGAATTGAGAGAGACACGTGTACCCCAATGTTCATCGCCACACTGTTCACAATAGCCAGGACATGGAAGCAACCTAGATGTCCATCAACAGACGAATGGATAAGAAAGCTGTGGTACATATACACAATGGAATATTACTCAGCCATTATAAAGAATTCATTTAAATCAATTCTACTCAGGTGGACGGAACATATTTTATTTTCTTGAGTTTCCAAATCACTGCTGATGGTGACTGAAACCATGAAATTCAAAGATGCTTGCTCCCTGGAAGGAAAGCTATGACAAACTTAAACAGCATATTAAAAAGCAGAGATACAACATTGTCAACAAAGGTCCATATAGTCAAAGCTACAGTTTTTCCAGTAGTCACAAATGGATGTGAGAGCTGGACCATAAAGAAGGCTGAGCGCCAAAGAACTGATGCTTTTGAATTATGGTACTAGAGAAGTCTCTTGAGAGTCCCTTGGACTACAAGAAGATCAAACTAGTCAATCATAAAGGAAACCAACCTTGAATATTCTTGGAAGGACTGAAGCTGAAGCTGAAGCTCCAATCCTTTGGCCACCTGATGCAAAGCACCAACTCACTGGAAAAGACTCTTCTGCTGGGAAGACTGAAGGCAAAATGAGAAGAGGGAGGCAGAGGATGAGATGGTTAGATAGCATCACCAACGCAATGGACATGAATTTGAGCAAACCCTGTCAGACAGTGAAGGACAGGGAAGCCTGGCATGCTGCAGTCCATGGGGTCACAAAGAGTCAGACATAACTTAGCAACTGAACAACAACAACAACAAGGGTAGCTCAGGAGATCTGACCCTTGGACTACAGAAATATACCTGAATAAGTATGCCACTGGGTGCTCACTTAACTATTCTTTCTGTGGCTCATCTCTGTCACCAGTTCTAAGCAACACATTTATTCAGCTACATAGAAAGAATTATGGAGTTTGTCTGATAACCACTTCAAAGCATTAACTGCCCTTTTCCTGTGTCAGCACTTGGTAACAATTGCTAAACATTTTAGCTGGTTAGAACACTAAGCTTGAATAATTATTAAACTAAAATTTCCGCCTTAACAAAAAATGTTCAATCAGGCATAGATTCATAGAGCAACATAATGACCATCTTTATTACCCAAGATCTCTATTAATGATTTCCTGTGTCTCTAAAAAGTAGCCTGAATGTTCCTGACTTTTGAGTATTTTAAGTAGTAAAAATCACATAAGCCATCCACCAAGAGATATTATCTTTCCCAGCCTCTTCTAATATTATCTACCTCGATCATATGTATATCCCTATGCTGTTTATACTCAAAAATTAATGTAAGTGGCAAAATATTAACCAAATATAAGTGCAGAGGAAAGGAGCACATTTTTTAAAAGCTCTCCAATGACATACACTTACTTCCCCAGATTCTTCAATGATAATCCATGGTAATTATGGGAGTTTCTATTATAAATTTCTAAATTTTGATGGGTAACATAGCCAATATTGCTTTCACTCCCTGTTATTTCAGTACTATAAAATAGGGAATTATCTACTACACGTACGTTTTTTGCAGTTATTGTCCAAGAAATAGAAAATGGAAGTTTGTTAAAGAATAATGGTAAGAATTAGAGCCACACTAACATTAAACAAAGAGTCTGCTTTTAGGAGCTCAAGTTCTGTATCATTTTATAAGGAAGCTAAATTTCACTAATGATAAATGAAAATGGAGCGAAGGAGAGGGAAGATCCTTATGTTCTGTCTGGTATAGAGTCAAGATTATTTTAATAAATATAACAAACTTCATGTTTTGTTCTTTAGTGTATCAGGAATGTACACATAACTCTAGTATCATTTGGCTGGTTCTTTGAAACTGCAGGAGCCCATCACAGTGAAACATATATCAATGTTTTGCAACACTTTTTTTTTTTCTTGTAGGGTCTCAAGAGAATCCTTAATGTTTATAAAAGGCAATAAGCAAGACACCAGACTAACACTGTTAGACTCCAAGTGATATGACAAATAATGACAAGCTAGAACACTATGAAAAAAGCTAGCTTTAGAAAGAGGTTCATTTAAATTAACCTCGTATTACTTTCCATGGCTTATAAACATCTTTTCACTCTATTTATACAACTAATGGCAGCTCTGACTCGGTAGTCATAGTTTGGTGTAAGTTATGTGGCATTAACTCTGAAATTGTCTTATGTCTATTCCAGCAGCTCTGTGACACTGACACAGCCAGAAAAGAAGTGGTGATTTCCAATTCCTTGACAAAAGATCAAAAGACAAGGTAAGATGAATTTTACCCCTGCTGCTACCCACATTTTACTTTAATAATAATAAAAATACCTAGCTCATTCTTAGCCTTTTGAACTGTATTTTGCAAAATCCCTTAACTATAAGTATGTCAATACCACATTTCAATGGGCTAATATGTATTTAAAGTCAATCTTCAAGAGAAGGCAGAGTAGGTAAAAAGACATATGATAGACAGATACAGGGGACAGACGTAGAAGGATGACCAAAAAAGAGACATATAGCTAAATATCACTTAAATCCAGCTTCAAAGGACTAATTTAAATTTGATGAAAACTTTTACATAAGTAGCTTTAAATGCAAAAGAATTAAAAACTTCCTTTTATTAACATTTGTCTTGGAAAAGTCGGAAAAGGTCCCCCAAGTCCTAAAGTTTCTTTTCTTCAGTTATGTCTCAACTTTAAGCCTTTGTTTTTCTTCATACTTATGGGAGGGGATCAGAGACATGAAAAGGGAAATTCTCATGTGTAACTAGTTTCTTTGGAAATGCAAAGTTGAAAGAAAAAATATGACAGTATTTAGCCATCTCCAATTTTCTAATTAACATCAGAACTTCTTTATTAAATGACAGCTGATTTCTTGCCAACAACAATGGAAACTAAAAGACAGTAAAATGGTATTTGCAGTGTGCTAAGAGAATACAACAATTAATCTAGCTTTCTACCCCAACAAAATTCACTTTCAAAAACAAAGGGGAGAGGGCCTTGGATGAAGGTAGTCAAAAGGTTCAAACTTCCAGTTATAAGTACCAGGGATATAGCATTCAACATAATAAATATAATTAACAGTTATAAATTAAAGTTGTTAAGAAAATAAATCCTAAGATTTTTCATTACAAGGAAACTATTTTTTTAATTTCTTTAATTCTGTATCTATACAAGATGTTCATTAAACTTATTGTGGTAATCATTTCATGATATATGTCAAATCATTACGCTGTACACTTTAAACTTATACAGAGATGTGTGTCAATTATAGCTCAAGAAAACTAGAAGAAAAAAAAAATGATAATGACTTAACAGCAACAACAAAAAACTACCTAAGGAGAGTCTCATAGTCATTACTCATATCTACTTCTCTCCAGCCAAGAATGAGGGAGGATTCCCCTGCCCTGTGCATGACAGACCGGAAAGCTGTGAGCTGAAGGAATATGCATTCATTTAACTCCCAGTACAGACCCTCCAGCATTCTCTTCGCCTACAACACCAATTACGAAGCCCATGCATCTCAGATAGTACTGCTGACGGTGCAGCCTACATCAGCCTGGATCCATGACAGACTATGAGAAACAGTTTGACATATTACACATGTAGATTGAGAATAAAGGTTTATTATGTTAACTTTTAAAAGAATAAAAGCAAAATTCCAAAATAAGAAAATTCTAGAAATGTATTTCTTTGGGGACCCAATTCAGTGAGGGGGCTCCCCACAACAAAAAGCAATTCTTGGACATCAGCAGGGTGTCTCAGAATTCCACTCAATCCTAAAACCACCTGCTCAGAGACAGCAAGCATCAGCTTCTACAGGTTGAGGGTTCAGTCCTAAAAGACTGCCCCCTGCACACACCCGGAGTTTCCAATGCCAGTTGTAAGTCCAGGCTGTGTTTCTGATCAACTTGCTACAAACTGGAATTTCCAGTGACTCCCTTCAACTCAGAATGCCAACTGTTACCTCTGACTGACTAGCTATAGATCAGAGATTCCTACGATTTTCTCCTTGGGTTTGATTCATTTGCTAGAACAGCACACAGAACTCAAAGAACATTTTTACTTATTAGATCACCAGTTTATTATAAAAGGTCATAACACAGGAAGAGCCAGATCAAGGAGATACAAAGGTCAAGGAATGGGGTAAGGATGCAGAGTTTCCATGCCCTCTCCAGGAGCCACTCTCCCAGCACCTCCACATGTTCTCTGACCTGGAAGCTCTCTGAACCTTACCCTTTAGGAGTTTTAATGGAAAATTCATTCCATAGGCATGGCTGATTAAATCACTGGCCATTGGTGGCTGAATTATCCCCTCCTCAAAGGTCAGGGTGTAGAACCAAATGTTCCAACATTCTAATCACAAGGTTGAGCCCATTGGCAACCGGCCCCATCCATCAGTGCTTTCCAAAAGTCACCTCCTTAACATAAAAAATGACACACTTATGACTCACAATATTTAGGAAACTCCAAGGGTTTTCAAGTTGTGATCCAAGAACTGTGGATAAAAACTTAATAAATATGAGAAATATATCTTGGTCACCTGAATAACCAAATATATATTTCCTATGAATTATTATATCACAGTATTCAGACAGAAACTGATCTCAAATAGATGATTCAAGAAAAATCATGAAGGAATGAGGAGCATAGAAAGTGGTAAATACACATAAAAATGTAAAGAATAAAACAAACAAACAAAAACTCATTAACAGTATTTTGCAGTGTACAAATTCAATCTCAGGAAGAAAATAAAAATACATGAAAACACAGAATTAAAGTTGGGAGGAGGTTAACTTCAGTCACGTCCGACTCTCTGAGACTCTATGGACTGTAGCCCACCAAGCTCCTCTATCCATGGGATTCTCCAGACAAGAATACTGGAGTGGGTTGCCATGTCCTCTTCCAGGGAATCTTCCCAACCCAGGAATCGAACCCAGGTCTCTTATGTCTCCTGCATTGGAGGCAGGTGGTTTACCACTAGCGTCACCTGGTTAAGTTGTTTATATTATGCAAGAGGAAGATAAAGACATTGTGTAACTTCAGACTTTATTACATTAAATATGGATTTCAATGACAAGTACTAAAATATATGTGCAAATAAAATATGACCTCCAAACTAGTTGAGAAGGACTTGCATGAGTAAACAATACAAATACAGGCAATTCAAACAGGAGACAAAATAGCACAAATAAGTTGGGGGAGCAAACATAATATAAACACAATTATATTTAAATATATATATATTTAATTATATATAAATAAATTATATATAATTTTAATATGTGTAAAATTAACAAATACACCAGGTAAAAAGAGCAATCAGCCTGGATTTAAAGCAGTCTGTCTGAATTTAAAATTTATACTTCATTTTTATGCTAAAAACACACAAGTTAAAAGGATTAAGATTGAGAGCAAAAGATAAACAAGGAAAAGTCTAAACAAAACAAAACAAAGTTGAAGTATCCATATTCATCCAGGCAAAAAACATTAAAGCAAAAAGTATTACTAAAGGTCAAACAGGTCACTCACCTGCTAAGAATAAAGGCTTCAATTCACCTGTTAAACTGTATATAATCTTCCATGGTTTCAAAATACAGACAACAAAAGATGATAGCAATATATAAAGAATTAGCAAATCTACAATCATAGATTTGGATCATGGAAAAAACAAGGGGATTCCAGAAAAACATCTACTTCTGCTTCATTGACTACATTAAAGCCTTTGACTGTGTGGACCACAGCAAACTGTGGGAAATTATTAAAGAGATGGAATACCCAACCGGCTTACTTGCCTCCTAAGAAACTTGTTTGCAGGTCAAGAAGCAACAGCTGGAACTGAACACAGAACAACAAACAGGTTCAAAATTGGGAAAGGAGTATTTCAAGGTTGTATATTGTCATCCTGCTTATTTAACTTATATGCAGAGTACATCACGCAAAATGCTGGATTGGATGAATCTCAAACTGGAATTAAGATTGTTGAGAGAAATAGCAATAACCTCAGATATGCAGGTGACACCACCCTAATGGCAGAAAGCAAAGAGGAACTAAAGAGCCCATTGATGAAAGTAAAAGAGGAGGGTGAAAAAGCTGGATTAAAAGTAAACAGTCAAGAAACGAAGATCATGGCAACCATTCCCATCACTTCATGGCAAATAGAAGAGAAAAAATGGAAACAGTGACAGATTTTCTTTTCTTGGGCTTCAATATCACAGAAGGTGACTGCAGCCATGAAATTAAAAGACACTTGCCCCTTAGAAGGAAGGCTATGACAAACCTAGACAGAGTATTAAAAAGCAGAGACATCACTTTGTCAACAAAGGTCCATATAGTCAAAGCTATAGTCTTTGTAGTAATCATGTATTGATGTGAGAGTTGGACCATAAAGAAGGCTGAGCAATGAAGAATTGATGCTTTTGAACTGTAGTATTGAGAAGGCTCTTGAGAGTCCCTTGGACAGCAAAAAGATCAAACCATTCAATCCTAAAGGAAATCAACTGTGAATACTCACTCAAAGGACCAATACTGAAGTTCCAATCCTTTACTACCTGATGGGAACAGCCAGATCATTGGGAAAGACTCTTATGATGATGGGAAAGACAGAAGGCAGGAGGAGAAAGGAATGACAAAGGATGAGATGGTTGGATGGCATCACCAACTCAATGGACAAAGTTTGACCAATTGCCAAGAGATAGTGAAGAACAGGGAAGTCTGGTGTGCTGCAGTCCAGGAAGTCGCAAAGAGTTGGACATGATTAAGCAACTGAACAACAACTTTCAAGAAACAAATTGTGTTGGGAGATTATCACTGTGCATCTCTTGGGTCTTGCACGTTTTACAAATAGGCACTGACTGCTTTGTTTCATACTATCTTTCCAAGGATGTTTAGTACAGCAAACAGTATTGTAATTCAGGAGAGAGTATCTCTCTTCAGAGCAAAAGTAGTTTTGAATACAGTATTAAAGATATGGATAGTATCTCCCACCAAAGCAGAAGGTAGGCATGATTTCTGCACATTACAAAGTTTGAATTCTTTACATTCAGGGATACTCTTCTGCATCACAATCCACTATGTGTGCAAGTTTTATCTGGTTCTCTTCATATCACCATGCAGGAATCAGGGCTCAGAGCATAGGTAAAATTGCTGAGTCTCTGGATATTGCTGTGCATAAAAACTGTCATTCATTTCTGACCCAGGAAACTCATCTTTCCTATCAGAATTCATAAAACTATGGCAGGTTAACTTTTAGCTTACCAGTAGAATAAAACCTCACACACTTCACAGTTCTTGACATGCTTAAACCTAAAAGGCCAGCATAAGTGCTGTACCAAAAATGAGCAGATGAAAAAAAAAATCCCTAATTGCCACCCTGCCTACCTCTAGAGACTATCATACCATACTGCTAACCTGGAAAAAGATCAAAATTCCAAGTAGTTTCACACTACTGTAAAGTCATGGGGAAAAAAAAAAAAGACTTTTAAGAAGAAAATTATATAACTTTATTTTTACAACATTAAAGAATATCTCAATAATGATGGATAAACCATGTTCATGAATTAGAACTATAAAGATGTTAATTCTTTCCAAGTTGATACATGGATTCAAAACATTACAAATCAAAATCCCAACAGGCTTGTGGGTCATTTTTTAATTTGACAAGCTAAAAATAAAAATTTCCAAGTTGACACTTTAGTGACAATCAAGAAACCAAGAATTTTCACTAGAGAAAAAATAAAGGACTTGTCCTCTCGTGTGTCAAGGTTCACTATAATGCCACGTAAACCACACAGACCAACAGAAGAGAACACTCAGTATGAGACACACTCATACATCAACGCTTGATATATAGTGGTGGTCATGGTTGAGTTGCTAAGTTGTGTCCCATTCTTACGACCCCATGGACTGGGAACCTATCAGGCTCCTCTGTCCATGGGATTCTCCAGGCAAGAATACTGGAGTGGGTTGCCATTTCCTTCTCCAGGGGATCTTCCTGACCCAGGAATCAAACCCAGGTCTCCTGTATTGCAGGCAGATACTTTACCGACTGACCTACAGGGGAAGCCCTGATATATAAGTCCCCCATATATGAATGAGTTCTGTTCCAAGAGTGCGTTCATAAGTCCAATTTGTTGGTCCAAGAAAGTTAGCCTAGATACCCAACTAACACAATCAACTGTATAATACAGTACTTTACTATAATAGGTTTATAGTACTTTTCACACAAATAGTACATAAAAACAAACAAAATAAAGATAGTATTTTTAATTTCACAGTACAGTCGCTTTACAAGTACAGTATAACAGCTGGCACATCTTAGGCATACCAGCTATATCACTGCTGCTTTTATGTTTGCTTACAGAAATCCTGGACTTGAAATAAAGATACTATACTACTTTACTATATAGAGTATACTATATACTAATATAGTATACTATATATAAGTATACTATATCAGTATGTAGTATACTATTTGTATGTAGTATGTTGCTGCTGCTGCTAAGTCGCCTCAGTCGTGTCCAACTCTGTGCGACCCCATAGATGGCAGCCCACCAGGTTCCACCATCCCTGGGATTCTCCAGGCAAGAACACTGGAGTGGGTTGCCATTTCCTTCTCCAACGCAGGAAAGTGAAAAGTGAAAGTGAAGTCACTCAGTCATGTCCGACTCTTCATGACCCCATGGACTGCAGCCCACCAGGCTCCTCCGTCCATGGGGTTTTCCAGGCAAGAGTACTGGAGTGGGGTGCCATTGCCTTCTCCATGTATGTAGTATACCATGTAGTAATATATCAGTATATATTATAGCAATATATTAGTATATATTATGTGTGTATGTCAGTCACTCAGTCGTGTCTGACTCCTTGTGACCCCATGACTATAGCCCACCAAGCGCCTCTGTCCATGGAACTGCCCAGGCAAGAATACTGTAGTGGATAGCTATTCCCTTCTTCAAGGGATCTTCCTGACCCAGGGATCAAACCCAGGTCTCCTACAGTGAAGGCAGATTCTTTGCCGCCTGAGCCACCACAGAACCCAGAGTATATATTATAGTATATACTAGTTAGTATATACTAATATATTATTAGTATAAACCAATACAGCATACTATATACTAACATAGTATAATATATTACTATACTGTACTACTTTACTATACTGAAAACTACACAAAAGCACAACTACTTGTAGAGGAGGCACACACCTGACACTGTACACCAGGAATGTGAACTAACTTATGTGACTGGACATGCAAACACATGTATGTAGGTTCGTGCGTAGGGGACTTATTATAAATCACAGGAGGTACTCTAAGTCAAGGGGGAAAGATGGACCTTTGGACCTTTTACCAAATCATGATGAGATAACTGATCATTCACATGTTAAAAAATGAAACTGGACCCCTACCTTTCACTGTATCAATATGAGCTGAGTTAAAGAAATATATTTCAAATATCAAACCTATAAAGTTTATAATGAGGCTATTATTTTGTAATGAGACCTGAAAATTTTCAGTTTAACCTACCCAGCTAATAATAGAAGGTAGCACCCTGACCAGAAATTGATATTACTAAAGATCCACCAGATTCACAAACAAAACACTAAATTTGGTTTCTTACTTTTGTAGCATCAGAAAGAGAAAGCAAAAGATCCACAGCTTATAAATACAGTGATCATATAAAGAAGAAAATATTGAATATTGGTAACAAAAAGCAAAAAGGAAAAAGCATACTTTATTTTACATATTTGAAGATTTTCAGGAAACATGAGAAGAAGGTATTTGTAAAAAAAAACAAAATTAAAAAGTTAACTCTAAACTACTTTAGGAATAGGTTTAGAATAAAAACTAATGGCTAACTGAACCTAAACTTTACTGCAATCTTTCATATTCCTAGGAAAAAATTACACTGGGTTTCCATGTTTTCAAAAAGCAGTAAGCTTAGGAAAAAAAATTTAAAGAGTTTAAGATAAACATTCAAATTCATTTTGAGTAAGAAAAGTTTCCTAAAATCTTTGTGTGTAACACTACACTAACCAGACACTAAATTTAGAGAAAAGTCTTCCTTTTGAAAACTTGAATTATATACGTATCTTGCTTTATTTATCTTTCTGAGAACTTTGATTGATGCAAGAGTGATTGATGAAGAATTCACTGTTCCTCATTTTTAAAATGATATTTACTGAAAAAGTCAATAGCCAGCTAGTAAAATGCAGATAAAATTATCATTTTCCAATATCTATTTAACAATTTTTATATAGACCTCCTTTTACCAATCTCACTAAATAATTTTTTATTTTATCCCAATGAACGAGATAAATCTATACATTTCAATCACTAAAAAAATCTCTCAGTTAATTTTGTAGATTACAGATTGTTCCACAATTTGTAACATCTCAATTTTAAAGTCAAAAGACAGAGAGAAAATTCAGTTCAAGGACTACTCTCTGGAACTTTCACAAACAAACCGTCCCAATATTTACTTAAAATCCAGATTTGCTCTCCCTTAGATAAACAATATAAAAAGGAGATATTCCGGCCAACAATTCATTTGAAGCATGATGTCTGTGTACCTAAATTAGTATAAAACTGAAAAAAAAAAAAAAACATCCGTTTCTCTGTTTAGAATCCACAACAGCTGTGAAAAGGGGTTAATTTTTCCCTTCCTAGGCCATACATCAAAACACTCACCCAGGAGCTTGCCAGCAACTTCTACACTAATTGTAGAAATGCCAAAGCCAGGAAATAACAATAGCCACACACATTCATTTGGACTACTAAGCCTGGGCTATTTATACCTGGAGAAATTATTCCAATCACAAAGTCAGAAAGGATACATTAAATAAGATGCGCAACTCCAAAAATGTTATTGACTTAACTTCATCTTGTTTTATTCAACTTACCTCATAAAAATAATGACTCTAATTTCATGAACTATTTTTTATGCCTTTTTATAAAACCGAGCGTGAGTATTTATGCAACACATGTCAAACACTGGGTTATTTTACTCCTGTGGTCTTTGCTTAAAAAAAATCTTCAGTATCAATTATAAATATGCTTCAGTATCAACTCCATTTCTTACAATTGAGTGGTCTTAAATTTTTAACAAGTTTCAAAACCAAATAATAAATGATATTTTCTTCCATCTCAACTTAAATGAAAAAATCTAGGGTGAAGTAATTATTTATTGATGAAAGAAGGAAGGAAAGAATAAATATGACAATGGTTCTAAAAAAGCTAAGACTCCCACAGCACAAAGAATTTCTTTTCATGATCAAGAGAATCTCAATCCAATTAAGCGTCCTACAGCTTTCTGCTTATTAAAATTATGAAAATTGGAATCCATTACAAGTTTGTTATATCTCATGACAATATCTCAGTATATTGTTTCCATCACAACAAATCCAACAGAATATTTAATCGAGATTATTAATATTCTATCAAGATGCTATTTGATGCCACTGCAAAATACTAAAGTGTTAGTAGTGAGAAACAATAGGAGAAATCATGATGAATCATTGTCATATTATTAGAAACCTTTCAAAAATCTGTACTTTGATGGTTAATTTAGAAAATCAAAACTCATGAAATTTGAATGTAAAAATTATTGCAAAGAAAAATACTTTTTCCCTAAAAACTTAAACACTGATACCTTCATAATTAAATGACTAAACAATCCCCTCTTTTTTATGTGCAATGTAATATTATTTTATTTATGAGTGAAAGTCACTCAGTTGTGTCTGGCTCTTTGTGACTCCAGGCCAGAATACTGGAGTAGGTAACCTGTCCCTTCTCCAGGGGAACTTCCCAACCCTGGACTCCAACCCAGGAATCGAACCCAGGTCTCCCACATTGCAGGCGGATTCTTTACCAACTGAGCCACAAGGGAAGCCCATTTTATTTATAGTATAATTTCTATCCTCTTAAAATAATTTGGCTGTTTAGGTCACTTCAGGTTGCAATGGAGAAGTAAGAAGGTGTCTATGTCATAGAGAATTTTAATAGAATTCTAACAGATATCTAACAGCATTTTTTAAATAGTCAGGTTTTGAGTAGTAGCAGAGAGATGTAACCGTGTTGATAAAATAGCCAGAAGAATCTATAATTATTGTATAATCTCACAAGTTTATTTTCAGTGTATACCATCACTGATGATACCATGATGTTATAACACTCAATCTTAAAAAGTGTAAAGTCTAGCTCCAAAAAAATGAATAAGTGGAGAACTAATATTTAAGTGAGACCAGAAAGAAAAAAATGAAAGAAACTCCAGCCCATAATAGGCTACATAAACAGGATTATCATCATGAAAATAAACTGCTGAGGTTATACAATAATTATAGATTCTTCTGGCTATTTATTTTATTAACACGCTTAGATATCTCTGCTACCACTCAAAACCTGACTATTTACTATCTACTAGGATTCTATAAAAATTCTATATGGCACAGACACCTTCTAACTTCTCCATTGCAATCTGAAGTGACCTAAACAGCCAAATTATTTTAAGAGGATAGGAATATTTAATCATGATAGTATATTACAAAATTTAACCACAGTGGAGGTGACGTAAATCAGGAGATGATTAATAATGATTTCTTGAATATCTACTATGAGCCTGGTTCTATATACATACTTTCATTTTAATTCTCACAACTGTACTCTGGAATAAGCACTGTTAGCCCTATTATAGAACTAACTAAAGAATCAGAAGCCTGAATGAAGTAAACAAAACACCCAAGGTCACACAGCCAGCAAATGGCAAACCATCTAATCTGAATATTCATGCTCATGTAGTCAAACAGTTTCTCTAAAAATATTTACATTTGACCCACTTTTTAAAAAGTTTTAAGAAATTTACATATTAAAAACAATTTAGGATGGCACACACATGTACATACATACACATATACACAAATTAAAAGAAGCCATCTAATGGATGTAACTAAATGCAAACATTTAAGATTATTTATTAAAAAATTTTGAGTCCTTTGAATAAGCCTCCAGGTAAAGAGGTCTGGCCAGAAAGTTTTAGGCCTGTATCTCATAATATTTAAAGCAGTGACTGGAAAAACAAGCTATACTGAGTATAATATTCAGGTAATGGCTCCAAAGTCAGCCATAAAACAAACGCATAGACATTTCTTCCAATCTGGCTTAACTACAATATAACTACTGTAATGGAAAAGTGAATATTATATAAGATCTAGTCAAGGAAATAATATTCACTCTTTTAGGAAATGACAAAATAGCAAAGGCTTTCAGCTCCTCCAAATTCACTGTGAGAAGATGACCCAACATGTTTTCAAAATAAAACTAAGATAATAGTGAGCAATAATAATCACTCATTCAGAAAATATCAAGTACATATTATAAGATGCCTAAATAAAGGGACCTATAATATAGCTTTAGACATAAAACATACAATTAATAATAATGCATAATAGTATGTGTGAAATGAATACTAACAGTAAGAAGCACTTTTAAATTCATAGGAAGGGAAGATTACTGGATTTGTTAGGCAGTTTCATCAAAGTTCTAGGCTTGAAGTAAAAAGGAAGTAACTTAATGTAAAGAAAATTATTACATCTTAATGAAAAATTATATCACAACTGCATAATTATGAAAAGCTAACTCCTTACGTTGAATTTTAAAAAGCTTCTTTTCTTGTAGAATCATGAGACTTAACAATCCTTCAGACGTAATTTTAATATTCCTATGGAAATTAATTCAACTTAGCTATTAAAGCAAGTCACATAGTCGTATATGGAGAGAGCAAAGTATCTGGATTTCACTAACAGACAATATTTAGTTTACACTTTTGCCACTTACACTTCATCTATACATGACCACTGGCTTCCCAGGTGGCACAATGGTAAAAAATTCACTTGTCAATCCAGGAGATGCAAGAAACACAGGTTTGATCATTTGGTTGGGAAGATCCCCTGGAGTAGGAAACAGCATCCCCAACTCCAGTATTCTTGCCTGGAGAATTCCCATGGACAGAGGAGCCTGGCAGGCTATTGTCCATGGGGTCACAAAGAGTCGGAAAAGGCTGAAGGACTGAGTACAGCAGAGCACAGCACAGCACAACATCTGCTGAAGGGAAGAGAGAGAGGGGAAATGGAGAAAAATAGATTTATCTATGATCGCAAAGTCTTTATGGTATCCACTAACAGAAATATTATATTCAGAAGAGTGCATACAAATTAATGAAAGAAATTACATAATATTCATGTAATGTTTCTGAATAATTTTTTTGGTATTCAGTAATAAAGTTAATTCTCTTTTATAAACCTTCAATAAGATGACTATTAATTTTGTCAATGATATAGATTTTGCACATAAATATATAGATATATATGTCAAACAATAAGAAGAAACAAGTCAGAGAAAAAGAAAACAAAATTGGAAAAGAAGATGTAAAATTCTGTGTACAGGTAACATGATACTATACATAAAAAATCCTAAAGAAGCTACCAGAAAGTGAGCTCATCAATGAATTCAGTAAAGTTTCAGGATATAAAATCAGAATGCAGGAATTTTTCTATATATTAATAAGAAAAGATCAGAAAGAAAAATTAAGGAAACAATCCCACTGACCACTGTATCAAAATTTTTTTAATCCCTACAAATAAAACCCACCTAAGGAGGCAAAGAACAACTAAAGAGCCTCTTGATGAAAGTGAAAGAGGAGAGTGAAAAAATTGGCTTAAAGCTCAACATTCAGGAAATTAAGATCATAGCATCCAGTCCCATCACTTCACGGCAAACAAATGGGGAAACAGTGGAAACAGTGGCAGACTTTATTTTTTGAGGCTCCAAAATCACTGCAGATGGTGATTGCAGCCATGAAATTAAAAGACACTTACTACTTGGAAGGAAAGTTATGACCAACCTACACAGCATATTAAAAAGCAGGGACATGACTTTGTCAACAAAAGTCCATATAGTCAAGGCTATGGTTTTTCCAATAGTCATGTGTGGATGTGAGAGTTGGACTATAAAGAAAGCTGAGCGCTGAAGAATTGATGCTTTTGAACTATGGTGCGGGAGAAGACTCTTGTGAGTTCCTTGGACTGCAAGGAGACCCAACCAGTCCATCCTAAAGGAGATCAGTCCTGGGTGTTCATTGGAAGGACTGATGTTGAAGCTGAAACTCCAACACTTTGGCCACCTGATGCAAAGAGCTGACTCATTTGAAAAGACCCTGATGCTGGGAAAGATTGAGGGCAGGAGGAGAAGAGGATGACAGCATGTGAGATGGTTGGATGGCATCACTGACTCGATGGACATGGGTTTGAGTAGACTCTGGGAGTTGGTGATGGACAGGGAGGCCTGGCATGCTGCGGTTCATGAGGTCGCAAAGAGTCAGACACAACTGAGCGACTGAACTGAACTGAACTGAAGGAGGCAAAAGACCTATATTCCAAAAGGTCTTTTGGAATATAAGACACTAATAATTCCTATAAGACACTAGTCACAGGAATTGAAGATGACACAAACAGATGTAAAGATATATCATGGTCTTGGGCTTCAAGAATCAATACTGTTAAAGTGACTATACTACCCAAAGTAATTTACAGAGTCAATGTCCATCGCTACTAAATCATATCAACAGCATTTTTCACAGAACTAGAACAAATAAACAGATCACCAGTCCTGGTTAGATTCATGAGACAAGGTGCTCAGGGCTGGTGCACTGGGAAGACCCTGAAGGATGGGATGGGGAGGAGGTGGGAGGGGGATTCAGGATGGGGGACACATGTACACACGTGGCTGATTCATGTCAATGTATGGCAAAATCCACTACAATATTGTAAAGTAGTTAGCCTCCAATTAAAATAAATAAATAAAATTTGTATGGAAACACAAAAGACTCCGAATAGCAAAAGAAATCTCGAGGAAGAAAAATAAAGCTGGAGGAATCATGCTACCTGACTTCTTTACTTGCTATAACTTTTTAAATTTTTAATTTCATCAACAGTTTCACATTAAATTATTATTGTGCACCACTAATTTTATAAAGCTCATTATTACTTAAGTGTACTCAGTTTAAGAGAGCTATTTGTAATCATTATATCAGAGCTATTATTATTATGGCTTCCTTCTCTAGGACAAGGTTTATAAACACATTCTTTATTGAAGGTTTTCTAACACCAAAGCTATTATAAATCAAGGCAGTAAGAGGCCCTCAGAAAAGCATGAATGGAATCTGATGAAAACTAATCAGTCATATTATTATTAGTTTGAACAACAAATATGTTAACAGAATGCCAATTGGTCTTCATGCAATCCAGGATGAGAAAAAGATGCCAAAGTGGAAGACTTGTCCATGTGTTTCTGGCATTGAAAGGTTAAAGAATTCCCTGAAAACAAAAAGCAGTGGAAGAGTACTTGACTTGGCAGATCTCCCTCCAGATTGGAAGTAAATGAAAATGAATATTTAAATATCACCAACTATAATACCAGACCACCTTACCTGTCTCCTGAAAAGCCTGTATGCAGGTCAAGAAGCAACATTTAGAACTGGACATGGAACAAATTGGGAAAAGAGTACATCAAAGCTGTATACTGCCACCTTGCTTATTTAACTTATATGTAGAGTACATTATGCAAAATGCCAGGCTGGATCAATCACAAGTTGGAATCAAGACTGCAAGAGAAACATCAACAACCTCAGATATGCAGATGACCCCACTCTAATAGCAAAAAGTGAAGAAGAACTAAAAAGCCTCTTGATGAGGATGAAAGAGGAGAGTGAAAAAGTTGGCTTAAAACTCAATATCCAAAAAACTAAGATCATGGCATCTGGCCCCATCACTTCATGGCAAATAGAAGGAGAAAAAGTGGAAGCAGTAGCATACTTTCTTTTCTTGGGCTCTGAAAGAAACCTCTGCAGACAGTGACTGCAGCCATGAAATTAAGACACTTGCTCCTTGGAAGGAAAGCTATAACCAACCTAGATAGCCCATTAAAAAGCAAAGGCATCACTTTCAAGCCATGGTTTTTCCAGTGGTTATGTAGAGACATGAGGGTTGAACCATAAGGAAGGCCAAGTGATGAAGAACTGATGCCTTCAAACTCCCAATAAGAACTGGGAGAAAAATCAAACTTATAGACTTGAAAATTGAGAGCCGTCACTTGGACATTAGTCACCCCAGTTAAGTTAAACCATCCAATGAGGTCCTGTTTGAACAGCCATCCTGTATCTCTCCTTAAATGTCAATCTTCTCAATCAAGTATTCAAGTGAAAGAGTACTTGACTTGGTAGATTTCCCTCCAGACTGGAAATAAATGGAAAATGAATATTTAAATATCACCAACTATAATACAGACCACCTTCTAGTTACATATAGGTATAAGTCGCAGGTGGTGATAAATATCAAACAATGCTCAAGATAGCTCCCAACAACAAAGAACTATCCAGTCTAAGAAATCATACTTCCGAGACTAAAAACATTCAGTTAGGGGAACAAGAAATAAGGGCTCTCTCTGCCAACTTATTATTAGTTTTAAACTTTCTTTAACATCTCCAAGTTTCAATTCCGTCATCTGTATAAAAGAGAAGAAAAGCTACTTTTAAATTTATGTAGCATTTGCCCCATTTAGTATACAGTTCTTTGAAATTCGACAACTATATAGTACTGTAACCACCACCACAATTGAGATGGTTTCCACCATCATAAAGCTTTCCTTTGTGCTGTCTATTTGCAGTTGAACAGCAGCCCCACACCTAGTGACTTAGGGTTTGACATCCCTGTAATTTTACCTTCTCTACAATGTCATATAGATGTTACTATCCAATATGTAGTCTTTGAGCCTGATTTATCTCCTTAATAGATTTGAGATTCAAACATGTTACGGTGGTGCAGATATGAGTACTTCAATCTGATTACAGTATTGACCATTTGGGGAAATGGTCAATATCCATGTGTAAAGTCATCCCTTGTGTTGTGGGAAAGGGTGTTTGCTATGACCAGTGCATTTTCTTGGCAGAGTTCTGTGCTCTTTGCCCTGGTTCATTCTGTACCCCAAAGCCAAACTTGCCTGTTACTCCAGGTATCTCTTGACTTCCTACTTTTGCATCCCAACCCCCTATGATGAATAAGACATCTTTTTATGGTGTTAGTTCGAGAAGGTCTTGTAGGTCTTCATAGAACTATTCAACTTCAGTTTCTTAGGCATTAGTGTTTGGGGCATAGACTTGGATTACTGTGATGCTGAATGGTTTACCTTGGAAACAAACAGAGATCATTCTGTCAGAGATCAATTCGAACACAGATCAATCTGTTTTTGAGACGGCACCCAAGTACTGCATTTTGGACTCTTTTGCTGATTATGAAGGGTACTCCATTTCTTCTAAGGGATTCCTGCCCACAGTGGTAGATATAATGGTCATCTGAATTAAATTTGCCCATTCCTGTCCATTTTAGTTCACTGATTCCTAAGATGTCGATGTTTACTCTGGCCATCTCCTGCTTGACCACATCCAATTTACCTTGATTCATGGACCTAACATTCCAGGTTCCTATGCAATACTGTTCTTCACAGCATCAGATTTTACTTTCATCAGCAGACACATCCACAACTGAGCATCGTTTCAGCTTTGGCTCAGCCACCTCATTCTTTCTGGAGTAAAGAGTAACTGTCCTCTGCTCTTTCCCAGTAGCATACTGGACACTTTCCGACCTGGGGGCTCATCTTCGGTGTCATATCTTTTTGCCTTTTTTATATAGTTCATGGGGTTATTACAGCCAGAATAACGGAGCAGTTTCCATTCTCTCTTCCATCAGACCACATTTTGTCAGAACTTTTCACTACGACCTGTCTGTCTTGGGTGGCCCTGCTTCACTGAATTATGCAAGCTCCTGTGCCACACAAAGTAGTGATCCATGAAGAACTAGAAGTTTATACCTTTCATCAAATCTGAGAAGCTTTCAGCTATCACCTCTCCCTTTTTTTACTGAACCCAATTTTTTCTCCTCTCCTTCTGGGGTTTTGATGTCATAAATTTTAGAACCTCTAATATTGTCCCATTGGTCTCTTAGGATTTAGTTCATTAAAATCCTTTTTTTTTTCTTTTTTGGGTAATTTCTATTGTTTGACTAATTTCTACTGATCTATATTCTCCCTTCTGCTAAAACACCTATGCAAAGATTTCTTTTGCTTTTTTAAATTTCAGATATTGTTGACTTTCAGTTATAAAATACTCATTTGGTTCTTTTTAGAGTTTTCATTTGTTTTTGCTGAGACATCTATCTTTCCATTTAAGAGTATTCATGTTTATCTCTTGGATTATGGTTATAAATGCTGTTTTAAATTCTTTGCCTGATCAAACTCATTTTCTGGATCATCTTGCAACCAGCATCTGTTAATTTTTCCTTTAAGAATTGGTCAGAGCTCCCAGGTTCTTCGAGAGTAATTTTGGATTATATTCCAGATATACTGAATAGTATGCTGTGAGTCTGAATACTGATAAAATCCTTTTGCAAATGCTGATTACTTTGTTTGTTTGAGAAGTCAATACAAATTCTGCCTTGCCTTCTGCAGGAAATGGTTCAATGTTAAATCAGTTTCAACAGCTGATGTTATTGGGATTATTTAGTGAATAGTTTGGGACTTGAATGGTAGTTTACACTGAAGTTCAGTAACCTTTGTCATGCCCCTTTGGGCATAACTGATCCATGCATATGCAGTTTTAGGGGTGAACTTGGGACTTGTATTCATTTACACACAAAGTACAAGCTTCCCTTTTCAGCTCTGTCTTCTCCAAAATTTACCTAACACTCTCTAGCTTCCAAGGTCCCTTCTTCACAATCTGTAGTCTAGAAGTTCAGGATTTCTCTCAGAAGTTTAATCTTTTATACTAACATAACATTCCATATATTTAGAACAGCCTTTGGGCAAGGTAGCAAAGAGAAACTAGAGAGAAAAGTGACAGCAATTTCCTCATAGACTCTCTGGAGTCCAAAGACCCCTTGCCCGATTCGATTCCTCCAGGCAGAACGTGGGCTCTACCTCAGAATCCGGTGCCTGCACCACGGCCACTCCCACAGCAGCAACACAGCTCTGTGACTATGGCTGGCCTGAAGGCAGGGTCAGGAGAGGAAACAGAGGAAAAAAGTCCACCCACAGATTAAAGCCACAGATTAAGGAGGTAAAAAACAAACAGTAAATTCACTGTCATACCAGTTAGGCTTCAAATTTTGACCACCACCCTCCGCCTCTCCATTTGCCCGCTATTATCCACTTTTCAGTCCTCAACTGTGTTTTGCATCATTTCCAGACTTTTTGGCTATAATCAGTGGGGTGACAGGATATAGAGGATTTACTGCTTCATTTTAACCAGCACTAGATATCACTCATATTTTAAAATGCAGCTGTTTTCTTTTAAAGTATACACAAATATGGATTTGGGAGGCAGTAAAAAGCATTCCAACAGTATCAGTAACAAGTATAAAGAATCTTGAACATTAGACCAAGTGCTTTTAACTGATATACTTAAGTGTATCTAATTAAGGAAGAAGTTCACATCTGGCAAAATAATGGCAAAACTCCAGTTTATACTGATACTGTAAAAAATAATCAAATGGGAAACTCCAGACCTGGGTCATGCTTTCTTCTCCATCTTTAATACTTAAAAACACTTCAAACTACAAGCACTGGGCTCTCAAGTACTTACCTGTGCATTCTATCCACCAATAACTACTTGGAAACCATGTCTGTTGACTTAGATTTGTATGGTCTATGAAAACACAAAGCCACTTTTCAGTGCAACAGTTTTTCATGAAAAAACACTTTCAAAGAGCATACTCTTCAGCTTCAACAAGATGCCTTAATAAGAAATACACAAATAGCCAGCAAAGCAAGTTGCTCACAATGCTCACTCAAATAACAAAACTCAAGATAAATGAGGGCATTCAATTGAAGAGCTATCCAGAACTGAGTACCAATTCCCAGTGAAGGGAAACAGCAGTTTGTTAAAAATTAAAATGATTTAGGATAAATTAAAAAAAAAAAAAACAGGTATCATAGGACAGGGTTGGACTTAAAGCCTCATTTTAATGATGAATTTATCTATGTGGCAGCTTGTAATTGTATGAGAGTAGGATTGAGCTCTCTCTCTTGCTAAGGCCTGACCACTCTGTTTTTGTGTCCATTTCACACTGAGAAAGGGGCCTGAGTAAGTGGCAGATCATCACAGTACCCCTTTTTCCTTTCCCTCATCTAGTCAATGAAGTGCCTATGTTAAAAGAAACTCTACCCAGAACCTGATGAAACTCTTACTTTACAAAGGAGAAAGCAAGCTCAGAGTGGTTAAAATCCCATATTTGAACAAAAGACAAAAGCAAGACCAAAGCACAAGATTTCCAATTCCATATGCCAAGTTCCCTCCACTCCACCACTCCATGCTGCCTTCGCTGCCTTCCAAGCAAGGGCGAAAAACTGGGAAACTTCTGAAGTAATGGCACCTGGAAGATGCTCATCTGGGCACCAACAGCAGATACACTGGCAGTCAAAATGCAAGTGGCCTAGAAGGGTGATATTTCCCTTAATCTCCCTGTTCCTCACTGCTAACATCTTTCTGAAAAACAACTTGATCTGAAGACTTCCGATTTTATCTATTCATAAAAATAAATTAAACATTTCCATGATAAAAGAAAGTGTGGTCTCCTTTGATGCCATGTATTTTCTTAACCTGTGGTCATCAATAACGTGACAGAACCAACCTGAACTGAGAAACAAGAGAGGCTCACAAATAAGTTACATGTCTAGTCTCACGTATCATTCCTATGGGTAAGAAATACTTCATTTTTCCCACTGGTGAAAAATACCACCCGCTTTTCCTTACTCCAACAGCAGAAGGTATTCTAGACAATTCAGTCTTAGAAGCCAACAGTTAGAAACTAAGAGGAAAACACAATGGAGGCAGTGCTGCCTCTTGTCCCCAAGCAGAGAGATCAAGGATCACATAACTGCCAAGACACAACTGATGGGCAGTGTGATTAGGTGTGCCTCTAAAGCCATGGACAGATTCCAGTTGGTTCCCTTGACCTAACACTGCACCATGTTTCTGGAGAAATCTCCAGGTTAAGGGACTGGTCTGTCAAGCTAGACTTCTCTTATGTAGTTACTAAAGGTCAGTCTCAGGAAGTAAGTTTCACTATCTCATCCCAAGAAATATAGTGAGGCTTTGAGATAGAACATCACAACAATCATTAAAACGCATTATGTTCCCTCCAAACTACTGCCTTAGTTCTGAGGGTCGATGCAGAGAACATGTCCTCAGTTTAATTTCATCAGATACCAGGTTGTTTGCTCAACTGGTGATACAACCACACACACACACACACAGAAACACACAAACACACACACACCATCAACAACGTTCCACGCCCCTCACTACTACCTTTGGCTACAGTTTCATTCAAAAAGAATTTATCAAAGACACATAAGCAAAGTGCAAGTAATTTTTTTGAAAATAAAGGCTAATCATCTAATTCTATTTCCAAAAGCCCCTGATCACTGGTACTAAGACTCTGAAGTTACTACTAAAGAGTGTTATATCTAGGGTTTTAGAGTGTAACATGCCTACAGTACTTTGTTCAGTCACCCAGTCATGTCCTACTCTGTGCAGTCCCATGGACTACAGCACGCCAGGCCCCCCGTCCCTCATCATTTCCCAAATTCGCCCAAGTTCTTGTCCATTACATCAGTGCTGCCATCCAACCATCTCATCCTCTGATGCCCTCTCCTCCTCCTGCCCTCAGTCTTTCCCAGCATCAGGGTCTTTTCCAATGAAAAGACTGTTCGCATCAGATGACCAGAATACTAGAGCTTCAGTTTCAGCTTCAGTCCTTCCAGTGAGTATTCAGGGTTGATTTCCCTTAAGATTGACTAGTTTAATCTTCTTGCTGTCTAAGGGACTCAAAGGAGTCTTCTCCAGCACCACAGTTCGAAAGCATAAATTCTTTGCTGTTTTGCTTTCTTTATGGTCCAGCTCTCACAACTGTACATGACCACTGGGAACACCATATACAGACCTCAGCAGAGTAATATCTCTGCTTTTCAACACACTGTCTAGGTCTGTCATAGCTTTCCTGCCGAGAAGAAATCATCTTCTGATTTCATGGCTGCAGTCACCATCCACAGAGACTTCAGAGCCTAAGAGAAGAAATCTGTCACTACTTCCACCTTTCCCTCCCCTCTACTTGCCATGAAGTAATGGGG
This sequence comes from Antilocapra americana, assembly GCA_007570785.1. Lineage (NCBI taxonomy): Eukaryota > Metazoa > Chordata > Mammalia > Artiodactyla > Antilocapridae > Antilocapra > Antilocapra americana. The sequence continues at coordinate 14,096,280 of ML663563.1, forward strand.
CCAGATGCCATGATCTTAGTTTTTTTAATATTTCACTGTCACTCAACTCCTTCACCCTCATCAAGAGGCTCCTTAGTTTCTCTTCATTTTCTGCCATTAGAGTGGTATCATCCACATATCTGAGGTTGTTGATGCTTCTCCTGGCTATCTTGATTCCAGCTTGTAACTCAACCAGCCCAGCATTTCTCATGATGTGCTCAGAGTAGAAGTTAAACAAACGGTGACAGCAGACAGCCCTGTCATACTTCTTTCTCAGTCCTGAATCAATCAGTTCCATACAGGGTTCTAACTTTTGCTTCTTGACTCACATCCAGGTTTCTCATGAGTCAGGTAAGATAGTCTGGAAATTCCAACTATTTGTGAGCTTTCCACAATTTGTTATGATCCCCATGGTCAAAGGCTTCAGCATAGTTGATGAAACAGAAATAGACTTTTTTTTTTCTGGAATTCCCTTGCTTTCCCTATGATCCAGCAAATGCTGGCAATTTGATCTCTGGTTCTACTGCCTTTTCTATATCCAGCTTGGACATCTGGAAGTTCTTGGTTCCCATAATGCTAAAGCCTAGCATGCAAGATTTTAAGCATGACCTTACTAGCATAGGAGAGGAGTGCAACTGTCCAATGGTTAGGACATTCTTTAGTACTACCCTTCTTGGGAACTGGGTTGAGGACTGACGTTTTCTAGTCCTGTGGCCATTGCTGCGTCTTCTGGATTTGCTGACATATTGAATGCAACAACTTGATGGCATCATCCTTTAGGGTTTTGAATAGCTCTATGGGAATTCCATCGCATCCACTAACTTTATTCTAACCACATCCAGGAGTGCTTCTTAAGGCTCACTTGACTCCACACTCCAGAATGTCTGGCTCTGGGTGGCTGACCATATCATTTTAGTTATCCAGTTTATTAAGATCTTTTCTGTACAGTTCTTCCATGTATTTTTTTCTTGCCTCTTCAGCATCTACTAGATCTCTACCATTTCTGTCCTTTATTGTACCCATCTTTGTGCAAAATGATCCCTTGATTATTTCCAGTTTTCCAGAAGAGATTTTTAGTATTTCCGTTTCTGTTGTTTTCTTCTAGCTTAATGCACTATTCATTGAAGAAGGCCTTCCTGTCTCTCCTTGCTATTCTTTGGAACTCTGCATCTAGTTGGATACACCTTTCCCTTTCTCCCTTGCTTTTTGACTCTCTTCTTTCTTCAGTTCCATTCAAATCAGTTGCTCAGTCATGTCCAACTCTTTGCGACCCCATGAAATGCAGCACGCCAGGCCTCCCTGTCCACCACCAACTCCCAGAGTTCACCCAAACCCATGTCCATCAAGTCGGTGATGCCATTCAGCCATCTCATCCTCTGTCTTCCCCTTCTCCTCCTGCCCCCAATCCTTCCCAGCATTAGGGTCTTTTCCAATGAGTCAACTCTTCGCATGAGGTGGCCAAAGTATTGGAGTTTCAGCTTCAACTTCAGACCTTCCAATAAACACCCAGGACTAATCTCCTTTAGGATGGACTGGTTGGATCTCCTTGCAGTCCAAGGGACTCAAGAGTCTTCTCAAACACCATAGTTCAAAAGCATCAATTTTTTGGCACTCAGCCTTTTTCACTGTCCAACTCTCACATCCATACATGACTACTGGAAAAACCATAGCCTTGACTAGACGAACCTTTGCTAGCAAAGTAATGTCTATGCTTTTCAATATGCTATCCAGGTTGGCCATAACTTTCCTTCCAAGGAGTAGGCGTCTTTTGATTTCATGGCTGCAATCACCATCTACAGTGATTTTTGGAGCCCCAAAAAATAAAGTCTGACATTTTTTCCACTGTTTCCCCGTCTATTTCACAAAGCCTCCTCAGATAACCACTTTGCCTTCCTGCTTTTCTTTATCTGTGGGATGGTTTTCTTCGCTGCTTCCTGTACAATATTATGGACCTCTGTCCATAATTCTTCAGGCACACTGTTTACTAGATTTAATATCCCTTGAATCTATTCATTACCTCTACGGCATATTCACAGGGGATTTGATTTAAGTCATATCTGGCTTGCCTAGTGGTTTTCCCTGCTTTCTTTAGTTTAAGTCTGAATTTTGCTATGAGAAGCTATAGTACTTACTAAGTCTCTTAATCTTTCTTTGCCTCTCCACTTTCTCTTCCATTCTTCAGTCCTTAAGTGGCCAGATTTGGCTCCCTAATACTTCAGAATTAAATACCAGAACAGTTTAACCTTTAATTTTAAAATAAAAAATCAGGTTTTTAAATCCAAGTAGGCTTCAAATGATTTTTTCTCTCTAGAAGAAAACTACCTCCAGGAGAAAAATGTCCATACATATATCCTTCCTTCTGTTCTTTCTCCTTTCAAAGAATTCATTCATTTATTCTAAAGCATTTACAAAATACTTACTATGCACCAGGAGCTGTGATACACCCTTGGTTGAATGCAAAAATAATAAAATGGTGACCTTGTCTTTAAGGAATTCACATCTTAGAAGGGAGCGGAGTAAGCCAACACTACTAGGCATTTATATGTATCAAGTTACTCTTATATAATGCTACCTAATTTAATAGTCACAAAACCACTATGAAGTGCATACTATAGCTAAAGTACATATACTATAGGTACAGTATAACTAAAGTTAAGAAACCCAGGACTCAGAAGGGGTTGATAAAACATATAACTTCATGGAACAAGTTACATTACAACTATAAATATTATTTGCACTATGCCAATGAGAAGGATATATGCTAGACTTATTAAAATCAAAATGTAATACTAATAGCTAACACTTACCATATATTTAACTATATGCCAGGCACTGTCCTAAGACCTTTGTACAGTTTGTCCCCTTTACTTCTCATGCCAACTCTGTAGATAGGTATTCTTATCACTGGCTTAAAGAAGCATGGTGCAGTGGTTAAGAGATCAAATTTCAGGTTCAAAACCACTGGGTTCAAATATCACCTCGACAACTTACTAAATGCATGTCCTTCATAAAGTTATTCATTCTCACACGTCTGAGATCCTATTTGTATAAAATGAGAAATAACATTATTGTGTGGTAAATATTATATAAGTTAATACATTAGAATACTTTGAACAATGCCTAGGGGGAAAAAATAGATTTCAGGAAGAGGAAACAGCTCAGGCTGAATGAACTGGAAAACTACATGATTTCACTTAAAATCAGATGGCTAAAACAGTCAAACACAGAGAGGTACAGAGCAAAAGAGTGTTTTCCAGTGGCTGTGGGGAGGGGAAAATGAGGAGCTGCTAACCAATGGGCATAAAGTTTCAGTTAAGCACAATGAATAAGTTCTATAGTTTGGGTGTACAATATTATACCATAGTTATCAATACTTTACCATACACTTAAAGATTTAAGAGTAGATATCTTAACTGCTTTTATCAGAATAAAATCTTTTAAAATAAAATAAAAAACTACAGACAGAAAGATTATTACAATCACTTCCTAACTTTCCACATTTTTCTTTCCAATGTACTTTACTAAATTTTTCTATGAAGGAAGGATGGAAGGGAGGAAGAGAGATCCTCATTTTTTTAATGGCCTGAAAATGTGTTTAAAGTAAAAGGAATTAAGAATTAGGAATTAAATAAAAGGAATCAGTGGCATAAAATTTCTTTTAGGACATGAAGCTCAAAAGAGGAAGAGTTAAAGATAATAAGTACTATAGTACAGATAGTTCTTACTAAAAAAAAAAAATTCTTGGTGGAACTTGAATATTTTACCAATATCTAAAGTGGAAAAGGGGACATTTAAACACTGATTTTATTTACTAGACCACTTTATTTTAAAACTGCTATCTTTCAAACTGATCTCAAACTACATTACAAGGAATTACAAGTTACACGAAACTGTATCTGACTGGCCATTAAACTGTTTGCAGAGTAAAATCCTAGATTCCTCAAAATACTTTTGAACCCAGTAATCAACAGTGGCTGCCTTTTAATGATGGGCAAATATTACCTGAACAGCTGTCACAGATCCAGAAGTTCTATATGGATGGGATTTGCGGGGATGTTAATTAGGGTGAAGAGCCAGGGGCCTTGTCTTGAAATTCCAAGTATACTATGTATGGGCATATTACAGATCAATAAACAAAGCAATTCTTAAGATGCTTTTATTCACACTCTACCTAAGACTAGGAAACACCAAACTTTTCATCAAAGAGTTAAAACACCGAAGTATAATGTTCTTTGGGGAGGGAAGAAGAAAATAAGGAGATAGGGAGCAGTGGGAACCTAAGCTCCAGGAAAGGCATGTAAGAAAACAACTGGCTTTCATTTTTACAAACTAAGAATTTCTTTGGTGAAATAATTTTTAACAACAAAACTGAAGATGAATGTGTAGTATGGCGCCCACACCTACTAATTTTGATAGTCTATTAATCTTTGAATATCTATTCTAAGTAACTCAATTATAACTCCAGCAAGCACTGAAATAATTTACAGTTTTCAGAAGCTGGTAAATTTACCAAAAAAGTTCTTAAAATCACAAGATTATCTGCAAGCCAATCACCTCCAAAACACTAAATAATTGATTTTCTTGACAGTAATCAAGGGGCAGAATGAATCATTTAGAATCAAGAAAGAATAAGAGAGTTCCACAGAGGGCATATATATGGCTTTCAGAGTTGCCATCTTCATATTTTACCAACTCTCTTTATAAAAAGAACAATAGGAAATAATGTTCCTGATTTCACAAAAACAGACTCAAAACTATATTCAAGAAAAAGGAATTTGGTAAGTCAAAAGACAAGAGTCAAAAGTAATTAAAAGGTGTTATTAGTGAATCAAACCACATTTATTGTACTAAGCACTAATTGTTGTTATTCAGCTGCTAAGTCGTGTCTGACTTTTTAAGACCCCATGGACTGCAGCATGCCAGGCTTCTCTGTCCTCCACTACCTCCCAGAGTTTGCTCAAGTTCATGTCCATTAAGTCATCCAACAATCTCATCCTCTGCTGCCCTCTTTTCGTTAGCCTAAATCAACACTAATAAAGGGGTCGTGGTGGCTCAAAAGGTAAAGAATCTGCCTGCAATGCAGAAGACCTGGGTTCAGTCCCTGGATTGAGAAGACCTCCTGGGAAGGAAATGGCAACACACTCCAGTATTCTTCCCTGGAGAATCCCGTGGACAGAGAAGCCTGGCTGGCTACAGTCCATGGGGTTGCAAAGAGTCAGACAGGACTGAGCGACTGAACTCAATAGGAAGTTACAAAAAGGGGACAGTGTTTCCTTTTGTAGGCAGTATGCAAACTTAGCTGATTTATTCCATTTCAGAGAACAAGTTCCCTTGCAGATTTGACAAAAACCACTTCTGGTGTCTCAGACAGTAAAAAATCCACCTGCAATATGACAGACCTGGGTTTGATCCCTGGGTTGGGAAGATCCCCTGGAGGAAGGTACAGCAACCGACTCCAGCATTCTTGCCTGGAGAATCCCCATGGACAAAGAAGCCTGGCAGGCTAGTCTATAGGATCACAAAGAGTTGGACACGAGTGAGCAACTAAGCACACAAGCACATACACTTCTCCATTGTAATCATCAAAGAAGTCCTTAGAATTGTATCATCAGGTTGGAATACAGAGGTCCTCCAGTCAGGGTATGAATACAATGTAGATTTCTCCTTCACCTTTTAAAGAGGTCTCTCTTTCGCAAAAGCTGGCTGCCTACTTGTATGGACTCCTATAGATTCCCTACTGGACATACACTGGAGGAGTCTGTCTCACTGACGAACAGGTCTAAGTGTCGGTCAAAAGGACTGCTATTTGAAATGTAATAGGCAGTTATAAAGATATTAGAAATATATTACCTGTGACTTTTAATTTTTCTTGATTTTTCAGAGCATCCAGTGTCTCAAAAATATTTTGAATATTAACTCTGTTATTGTTAAAGAATCTACTTGCAATGCAGAAGATGTTGATTTAATCCCTGGATTGGGAAGATTCCCTGGAGAAGGAAATGGCAAACCACTCCAGTATTCTTTCCTGGGATATCTCATGGACAAAGGAGCCTGGCAGGCTATAGTCCATAGGGTCTCAAGAGTCACATACAACTTAGCAACTAAACCACCACCACAACACTGATTTAGCTTACTCTGGGCTTCTTAGATTTGATCTGCATGGAGTATGAAGAACGGAGCTTTGGGTGGTACCCTGTTAGTGACCTCAATCTGAGCCTACTCTTCAACCCTAACAGAGTATCCAATCAAGCCTCAATTTTTCTAACTTCTAAATTTCAGAGGTTATTTGCTCTCATTAACATTCACAGGTTTAATAAAGTTTATTTTGTTCACCACCCAATACAAAGTAAATTTTCTACAAATTTGTTAACTGAAAGGAGTATGTCAAATTCTTTATCTGCAGAATTTCCCTAATCTACCAACCCAGCAATGCTTTCAAAGAAGAAAATGTTAGCTTAACAATACATATTACATACATCAGACTGTTTTCTAAATGCTTCCAAATCTTCACTGTAATATTTTATACTTTTTCTAGAAATTAATGTCATGTCTATTGACCTATAACTCCTAGAACTCAAGCCCTTTTGAACCAGTAAGGCACTGTGTGCCTCTCTCTATGTCTTATCTTTGGATACCTCATCTTCATGACTGTTTGGAAATAAAAACAAAAAAAAATTTACTGTCAGTGGCTTTGAGTTCATATCTTTTAATTCAAGTTGGATTAAGTCCAATAGTTGTTCACCTAGACCGAATAAAAGATAAACTATTAACCACAAAAGTGGCTATCTATATGCAAACTTTTAATGCACATCAATAACTAGAATTCTGAATCTTAATATAAATTATATTTGAAAATTGTGTTAAATTTTAAATATATATAATTTTGAAAATATGCTTTTGAACTGTGGTGTTGGAGAAGACTCTTAAGAGTCCTTTGAACTGCAAGGAGATCCAACCAGTCAATCCTAAAGGAAATCAGTCTTGACTATTCATTGGAAGGATGATGCTGAAGCTGAAACTGAAACTCCAACATTTTGGCCACCTGATGCAAAGAACTGACTCAATGGAAAAGACCCTGATGCTGAGAGAGACTGAAGGCAGGAGGAGAAGGGGATGACAGAGGATGAGATGGTTGGATGGTATCACCAACTCAATGAACATGAGTTTGAGCAAGCTCCAAGAGTTGGTGATGGACAGGCAAGCCTGGTGTGCTGCAGTCCATGGTGTGCATGCAGTCCATGACACATTTATGTGTTCCTGTTTATTTCACAGGATAAGAAGAAAACTGGATCTAAAAAAGCCCATTATTAGAATATTTTGTGTTTTTGTATACCATAATAGCCTACACTTCAATAAAAGCCAACTACTCACAAGAATGAGTAATGACATTTCATATATTAATGCAGTAAATTCCATTTCTTTTCATCCAGTCCTAAAGTTTGATTCAAATAAAATTTCAAATTTTCTCTCCCCATTTTGCTACAAATTATGGATGTGAAACCAGGTAAGTGGCCTACTTGTACTCATACTAATATGAAAATTATAGTTCTACAAAGAAAGGTTTTCATTAGTAATACGCCAGGAAAACTTAATCAGCACAATCTAGTTCTGCTCACTGATCCAATAGTTATTGACGTCTGTCTGCAACAGAAATAAGGGCAGGAAAAATTCAGATCAATCAATCAGGCACAGGTGACAGCAGTCAGCTAGACTACAGGGATTTAACAATGGCTTGGAGGTGAGCAAAAGACATGGTCTCTGCACTTTTCAAATTTATAATATGATAGAAAAAACTAGCTATGTAAAAACACAATTACAACAACAAGATTATCAGTTAAATTTTATTGAGAATTTACTGAGTGCTAGCAACTATGCTAAGTTTTTAACAGAAAGTTACTTTATCAATTGGCCAACACAGAAACTCTCTGAAATAAATTCTTTGTGAACCTGACTTGCTTGCTCCAGGTAGATTTTATCTGTGCTACTATGACCATCAAGGTCAATGAGATATGAGTGTCACATATGTTAACAAAAGAGGTATAGAGAAAGACATAAGAAAGTATGTCCAGGATGCAAGGATGTTTTCACAATTATTAAGGGTTTAAGTGGTTTACAAGGTTAAAAAAGTAGACCCTCATCACAAAGATGACTGAAGGTCGGAGATATAAAACAAGTCTCTCTTATAGTCTTAATGAAATATTACTCTCCAACACCCTCTCCCATCTTATTTTAATTCAGGTTCAACTACAAAGACGCAGCTATTTGAATCATAATCTTTCTTCACACAAATCTCCCTGCAAGGAAACAGCAGAGCCAACAGAGCATTAATAGTATCTGAAAAGGACACACAGTATGTAGTAAGTCTGCATGATAATTGATTCCGTCACTGTATATCAAAGTGTGTGTGCTAAGTTGCTTCAGTCGTGTTCAACTCCTTGTGACTATGCACTGTAGCCCACCATGGGATTCTCCAGGCAAGAATACTTAAGTGAGTTGCCATTATCTTTCCCAGGGGATCTTCCTAACCCAGGGATCTAACTCTTACTTCCAGCAGCACAGAGGAAGCTGGTATGTCAAAGCAGTTACTGTAAATTCATCCTGCTGGGTGTTAAGTGGCCTCAGTCAGGTCTGACCCTTTACAACCCTATGGACTGTAGCCTGCCAGGCTCCTCTGCACATGGGAATCTCCAGGCAAGAATACTGGAGTGGGTTGCCATTTCCTCCTTCAGGGTATCTTCCTGACTGATTAAACCCAAGTCTCTATATTGACAAGAGGGTTCTTTACCACTATCGCCACCTGGGAAGCCCAATTCACCCCCAGAGATCCCTAAGGGTATGTCATTTCTCACACAGGTATCAATTTCTATTTTCTTGGACTCGCAAGACTGAGGAAGAGATCCGCTTTTGTCCCAGGAACTGAGAACAATGTGAAACTTTTAAATCTCTAGTTGAACTTAATCTGTTTCTTCCCCAATACTTTAAAAAGTTTGAAACCAGAGACTTAAGTCAGCAACAATCCTAGAGAACATTACATCCACCCACTGCAAACTCTTCCTCAGCTTAAATATTACTCACCAGGGCTACACAGTTTTAGTTTTTATCTACTCATTAAGTATTCACTGAATGTCTGCTGTTAGCCAGATACTACACTACCCACTCGTGGAACAGGAGTAAATAAAACAGAAAAATAAAAACCATGGAGATTAAATTCTAGTGGAGGGAAAAAAATGTAAATATCAGACAGTGAAAAGTATCAGAGAAAAGTAAAACAGGGAGAAAAAATAAGAGTAAAAAATAAAATCTTAAAAATGAGAACAGAGAATGCCAGTGGTAAGGGCCACAACTTTAAACAGAGATTAAGGAAGAAATCACTAAGACACATGCGAGGAAATGTAAAGATGAAGACTGAAGTCTTAGGGGTCCTTGTAGCTCAAATGGTAAAGAATCTGCCTGCAATTCAGGAGACCTGGGTTCGATTCCTGGATCAGGAAGATCCCTCGGAGAAGTAAATGGCAAGCCACTCCAGTATTCTTGCCTGCAGAATCCCATGGACAGAGGAGCCTGGCAGGTTACACTCCACAGGGTCAAAAGAGTTGGACACAACTTAGAGACTAAACCACCACCAACACTGAAGTGGATATCTGGGGAGTGGTTTCTTAGAGGAAACAGCCCTTGCAAAAGCCTGAAATGATGACTTGTTTGTCCCTAGAGGTCGGAGCGGGAGTAGGGAGAAGTGGAAGGAAGATCACAAGAGAAGGGGGGAAGGGCAAAACTACAGCAGTGCAAGAGACTGATTTCTACTCTGAGGAGGTGTGACGCTAACGAGGGCACCACTGTGAGTAGTAGTGAACTGGCATAATCTGATTTATGTAAGAACTGTTCTGGCTGTCACATGGAGAAAAGGCAGCAAAAGTATCAAGAAAAAGACAAAGTGAAATGTTAGCAGAAATGTTAGTGAAAAGCAATGGAAGATGAAAAACAGTCTAGATATAATAGAAGCTAATTACTGTTATATAATTTACAGGAGTATAGATTCAGAGGATTTCCTGGCAGATTGAATGTGTGGCATGAGAAAAAGTCAAAGTGGTCTAAGTTGCTTGTCAACGTGATCCCAGATCTTTGGATACACGTGGGCTCTTTCCCTTCAGTTTTTACTCCCCAACTGTTTTTTATTAGCCTTCTAGTCTATATGTAGTCTGTTGCCGCTACCCGAGGAATAAAACATTAAAAACCTATGCAAAAAAAAGAAAAAGTCATAGGCAACTCCAAAGATTTTTCCCCAAACACCAGGAAGGATGCCCTTACCTGGTATGTGGAAGATGGCGGGCAAAGCAGGAAGCTGGGTGAGAAGCCATGGACAGAGGCCTGGAGGCCTGGAGAGAGGTCAAGATCTGGGAATTGTCAGCACACAGAAGGCAACAGAGTGAGAAGGACTGAAATCATCCACACAGTACGAATGCAAAACACAGAGGGGGAGAGCTCCAAGGAGTGATCCCTGGGGCCTGCCAAAGTTACAGAGGTGTTAGAGAAGAGAAAAATCTGCAAAGGCCATTGAGAAAGAAGAGACTAAGGAAAACCTAGTACAGTGTGGTGTCAGAGAAGCCAGTGAAAAGTGCTTCACAAAGTCATCATTTCCTGTATCAAATGCCTTTGACAGGTCAAACAGGATGAGACCTGAAAACTGTCCTTGGATGAAGCAACATAGAGGATATAACATCTTGACAAGAGCAATGCTGGTGGACTGGTAAAGGCAAGATCCATCTGGAAGGGGAGGCTCACAAAAAATGAAAAGAGAAACTGAAGAGAAGGAATGCTATCAGCAACTGTGTTGTTAATAAAAAAAGAAGAAGAAAAAGAAGAAGAAAATTGGGGTAATAACTGAAAGATAAAGTCAAAATTGTTTTGATTTTTCCATATGGCAAATATCACAGCATGTGTACATGCTTATGGGAATGATCCAGAAGAAAGAGACATTTATAAAAGAATGGGGGAGATGGGTGGAACTAGAGCTTTCAATAAGAGAGAAGGGATGAGCTCTCAGACACAAGTAGAGGGGCTGGCCTTGTCCAGGACCACGTACAGTGGAAGACACACTTCTGCAGGGAGCAACATCTGAGGAAACGTGAAGATGAGGGAATTTGCGGATGGACACCATCAGTCTGACTATTTCTCTTTCTCCATGATTAAGCAAGCAAGATTCTTGCCTAGGATTCATTTTTGAAAAAAAGATCAAAAAAATGTTCATGATACATCATGAAGAGTTGCTATGCATTCAATGACTTAAAATTTGGGAGAAAGAAATACAACCATGTAACTCTCATATAATTAGAGTCTTTATAACATTTTGGTCTTCGTTTTTTTTTCTTCTTTGTCATCACTTCTTAAAAAGATCATTCCACAAAATATGAGGGAAAATTTCATTTGTGAAACAATTTTACTGCTGGTTCATCTCTGTGTATTTTAAATCAGAAATCCAGGTAAGGTTATAATGATGAATATAAAGAAAATAGTAAAAAATGAAATATAAAGTCCATTTTGTGATGTGTAAATATATGCACAGCTTTAATGCCTTCTTCCAAATTCTATGTCCAGCCATAACTGTTTAGATAACTATAATCAGTGTATCCAAACACCTAGGTTCTATTCTTTGGATTTATTATTTATGGATTTATATGTATCTCCATTCCATGTATTCACTGTAACAGCAATATAATGTTCCTCCATATATTCAATTCTCAATTGCTAGGCACTTGGAGGTTTCTTCCAAGATTTCTAAAAAATTACATAGTATTGATCAATATATTTTTGCAAAATGAATTTTTATTTTCTTTATATCAATTTTAAAATCCCTCAAGCAAAATTTCTAGATCAAAGAATTTCAGATCAAAGTGAACTCCAAGAACATAGACCTTACTGTATTAGCTTCCACATTCCAAGTATTCACTTTGAAATATGAGTAATTCAAACTAATATATGAGTAACTCAAACTAGGTTTGTTGAACTCATGAACAAAGGACTAATGCATGAAACATGTTAAATATGCCTATTATCTAGAATATTCTCTAAAGAAAATTATTCCAGTATATTTTATTTTTCTTTATTTTTAAAATTATGAATCTATGATAAAACATTTACAGGAGACTTAGAAAATATAGAACAAAGTTACATATAGTTAAATCATCTATTACAATTGTTTAAGTAGATAAATTAAGATTTTTAGTTGGAGTTTCAATATCAAACTCTCAGAAATTACTAGAATGAACGTACAGAGAAGTAGAAGAATATAGTACACCTGAAAAGCATTATGAAACAAATTGACATAATTAAGATTTATACAACTTCCACACAACAGCAGGATATAAATTTTATTCAAATTCCCACAGACTATAAACTAAGAGATACTGAAACATATCCAGAGACATAAGACCGGTACAAAAATGTCACGGTCTAAAGGTATTGAAATCATACACAGTCTGTTCTCTAATTACTATGGAATTATGTTTGAGATCAATATCAAAAGATACTTGAAAATAACCCACATATTTTCAAGTGCAGTGTGACATTTACCAAGAGAGATCTTGACTTAGCCATTGAAAGCCTCAATAAAGTTAGAAGACTGAAAAAACAGAGGGTGGTTGCAGATAAGAAAGCATTTAAATGAGAAAATTAGTATCAAAGATACTTTAAAAATCCCATGTATTTGGAAATTAAATGTCCACTTTTTAAAAGGACATTTAATATGTATTATGGTATACATAAGAAGCCATAATACAGAAAATTAGAAAAGATTTATATTAAAAATGACAAGAGAATTTATCAGAATTTGTGGTATGCAGATGGAGCTGCTCAATACAATTAAATACAAGGTGGAGTCTTAAATAAGGTAAGAAAACAAATAATGACACTAGCATAAAATTTTCTAAGATTTGAACAAAATCTGTACTTTTAGTTAATAACACGTATCACATTAATTTCCTATTTATTTTTTACAACATAATATTTCTTTATATTCTCAGAATTAGATTGGAAGTTTCAAGCCTCACTATTTAATCACTAAGATAATAAATTTTCTAGACTTTTAGCAGTAATACTAGATGCCAAAACACATGGAATTGTATAAAAATTCTGAGTGAATATAAATTAGAAATCTAGCATTCTATTCATACTAAGTCAAATAAGTGGAATCAAAATGTCATAAAACTTTTAGCTAGGTAAAAATTCATGTTTTCTAAAATATATATATCATACATACTATTTATTTTTTTTTATTTTATTTATTTTTTTTAATTGTTTTTGCCATACATTGTCATGATATCACCATGGGTTTACATATGCTTCCCCTCCGGAACCCCCCTCCCTCCGCCCTCCCCCCCGGGAAATCTCGCTGCACCAGTCCCGAGAACCAACCCTTGGCTGGCGATAAAAAAGACACATGACAATTAACATGCTTCAATGCCCTTCTCCCATATCATCCCACCCTTACCCTCATCCACAAAGTCCACGAGTCTATTCTATACATCTGCGTTCCTTTTGTTGTCTCCCATGTTGGGTTCTCGTTACTGTCTTTCTAAATTCCATATATATGTGTTAATATACTGTATTGTTGTTTTTGCTTCTGGCTTACTTCACTCTGGATAATGGGCTCCAGTTTCGTCCATCTGAGTAGAATTGCTTCAAATGAATTTTTTTTTAATGCTGAGTAATATTCCATTGTGTATATATACCACAGCTTTCTTATCCATTCGTCAGTTGATGGGCATCTAGGTTGCTTCCATGTCCTGGCTATTGTAAACAATGCAGCGATGAACATTGGGGTGCACGTGGCTCTTTCAATTCTGGTTTCCTCGGTGTATATGCCCAGCAGTGGGATTGCCGGGTCATATGGCAGGTCTATTTGCAGCTTTTTAAGGAACCTCCACACTGTTTTCCATAGTGGCTGTACTAGTTTGCATTCCCACCAACAGTGTAAGAGGGTTCCCTTTTCTCCACATCCTCTCCAGCATTTATTGCTTGTAGACTTTTGGATGGCAGCCATTCTGACTGGTGTAAAGTGGTACCTCATTGTAGTTTTGATTTGCATTTCTCTGATAATGAGTGATGTTGAGCATCTTTTCATGTGTTTGTTAGCCATTTTTATATCTTCCTTGGAGAAATGTCTGTTAAGTTCTTTGGCCCACTTTTTAATTGGGTTGTTTATTTTTCTAGAATGGAGCTGCAGGAGTTGTTTGTAAATTTTTGAGATTAATTGTTTGTCTGTTGCTTCATTGGCTATTATTTTCTCCCATTCTGAAGGCTGTCTTTTCACCTTGCTTATAGTTTCCTTTGTTGTGCAAAAGCTTTTAATTTTAATTAGGTCCCATTTGTTTATTCATGTTTTTATTTCCAATATTCTGGGAGGTGGGTCATGGAGTATCCCGCTTTGGATTATAGCAGAGAGTGTTTTGCCTATGTTATCCTCTAGGAGTTTTATAGTTTCTGGTCTTATGCTTAGATCTTTGATCCATTTTGAGTTTATCTTTGTGTATGGTGTTAGAAAGTGATCTAGTTTCATTCTTTTACAAGTGGCTGTCCAGTTTTCCCAGCACCACTTGTTAAAGAGGTTGTCTTTTCTCCATTGTATATTCTTGCCTCCTTTGTCAAAGATAAGGTGTCCATAGATGCGTGGATTTATCTCTGGGCTTTCTATTCTGTTCCATTGATCTATATTTCTGTCTTTGTGCCAGTACCATACTGTCTTAATGACTGTGGATTTGTAGTATAGCCTAAAGTCCGGGAGGTTGATTCCGCCCGTTCCATTCTTCTTTCTCAAGATTGCTTTGGCTATACGAGGTTTTTTGTATTTCCATACAAATTGAGAAATTATTTGTTCTAATTCTTTGAAGAAGACCTCTGGTAGCTTGATAGGAATTGCATTGAATCTATAGATTGC
>ML663563.1:14111587-14283187 GCA_007570785.1 Antilocapra americana
AGCATTTGTTGTAAAGCTGGTTTGGTGGTGCTGAATTCTCTTAAGTTTTGCTTGTCTGTAAAGCTTTTGATTTCTCCATCAAATCTGAAGGGGAATCTTGCTGAGTAGAGAATTCTTGGTTGTAGATTCTTCTCTTTTATCACTTTGAATATATCATGCCATTCCCTTCTGGCTTGTAGAATTTCTGTTAGAAATCAGCTGATAATCTTATCCCTTGTATGCTATATGTCATTTGCCCCTTGTTGCTTTTAATATTTTATCTCTGTCTTTAATTTTTGTCAGTTTTATTACTGTGTGTCTATCTCAGTGTATTCCTCCTTGGATTTATTCTGCCTGGGACTCTCTGTGCTTCCTGGACTTGGTTGATTATTTCCTTTCCCCACGTTAGGTAAGTTTTCAGGACCTTCCCTCAGGTCCTTTCTCTCTCTCTCCTCCTGGGACCCCTATGATGCAAATGGTGTGTTTAATGTTGTCCAGAGGTCTCTTATACTTTTTTTTTTCATTCCTTTTTCTATATTTTGTTCTGCAGCAGTGATTTCCACCATTCTATCCTCCAGGCAATTTACTCATTTTTCTGCCTCAGTTATTCTGCCACTGATTCCTTTTGGTGTATTGTTCATCTCTGTTTATTTGTTCTTCAGTTCATCTAGGTCTTTGGTAAACATTTTGCATCTTCTCCACTGTCTTCCCAAGATCATAGTTTATCTTCACTATCATTATCCTGTATTCTTTTTCTGGAAGTTGCCTCTCTCCACTTCATTTAGTTGTTCTAGGGATTTATCTTGTTCCTTCATGTGGGACATAACTGTTTTTTCATCCTGATTAACTTTCTGTAATGCGGTTTTTGTTCTAGCCACTGTGTGACTGTGGTTCTTGCTTCTTCTGTCTGCCCTCTGATGGAGGAGGCTAAGGCTTGTGTGAGCTTACTGATGGGTGGGGTTGTGCTCCCTCCCTGTTAATTGTTTAGCCTGAGGCGACACAATCCTGGGGTCTACGAGCTTAATGGTAGAGTTAGTGGCAACTTAAGTAGCAAGAGGACTTAAGCCAAGGGGCCCCTTCCAAGACTGCTTGCTGCCAGTGGCAAGCAACTGCTGACTGACATGTACAGAGGAGACTCTCCATCACTAGCAGGTAAGTCTGGTCACTGCTCCTTTCCCCTGGGTCCTGGTGCATGCAAGATTTTGTTTGTGCCATCCAACAGTGGCGTCTGTTTCCCCCAGTCCTGTGGAAGTCCTGTAATCAGATCCTGCTGGTCTTCGAAGTCAGATTCTTTGGGAATTCCTAGTCCCTTTGTTGACTACACAAGCTGCAAAGCCTGATGTGGGTCTCAAAACCTTCACAACAGTGGGAGAATTTCGTTGGTCTTATTGTTCTCCAGTCTGTGGGTCACCTACTTGGTGGGTATTGGATTTTATTTCATCGTGCTTGCACCCCTCCTACCATCTCATTGCAAGCTTCTTGCCTTTGGATATGGGCTATCTCCTTTGGCTGGGTTCCAGTGTCCTCCTGTCAATGGCTGTCCAACAGCTAGTTGCAACTCTGGTGCTCTCACAGGAGGAGATAGGCACATGTCCTTCTACTCTACCATCCTGAACTGCTGCTATCCCAAATCAAAAAGCCTCTTCCTAAAGTATAACCCTGAGTTTTCTCTAATTTGCTAGTTTACTTAATACAAAGTTACCTAATTTTCACTTATAATTTTTAACAAGGTTTAACACTTTCCCAAGAGTTTTTTCACTAACTGCATTCTCTCCTACTGTGACCAATCTAGTTCATATGCTTTAAGCATAAATTTAGCTTTAGGTAAATAATGCATCACAATATTCCTCCAATCTGTCTTTGCTTTTAAAATCTATGATTGAAGATTTTAAAAATTACAATATAAAGAAGTCACTCCATTTCTATTTTTTTTTATTTTGATGACATTTAACACTATATTTTTATTGAGGTTTAGTTGAGAATTATTATTTTCAGGTGTACAACTTGGTGATTTAAAATTATTATACATTATACCCCATTTAAGGTTACTATGAAATACTAGCTACATTCCCTGTCATGTACATTATATCCTTGTAGTTTATTTCAAACATAGTTAATTTGAACCTCTCTTAATCCCCTATTTTGCCGCTCCTCCTTCTCTCCCTCCATGGGTAACCACCCAGGAGTGAAACTGCTGGATCATACAAAAGTTCTATTTTTAGTTTTCCAATGAATCTCCATACTATTTTCCATAGTGACTGCATGGATTTATATTCACACCAACAGTTCACAAGGGTTCCTTTTCTTCTATATCCTCATGAATTTTTGTAATTTGTGGTCTTTTCAACAATAGCCATTCTGACAGATGTGGGCAGTATCTCATTGTGTTTTTGATTTGCATTTCTTTGATGATTAACAGTGCTGAGGACCTTTCCATCTTCCTGTTGCTCATCTTTGTCTTCTTTGGAAAAGGTCTATTCAGGTCTTTAGCCTATATTTTGTTTTCCAATATTGAGCTGTAGGAGCTATTCATATATTTTGAAACATTAACCTTGTATCAGTCATATCAACTGCAAATAATTTCTCCCATTTTATAGTTGTTTTTTTTTTTTACTTTGTTGATGGTTTCCTTTGCTGTTCAAAAGATTTTAAGTTTAATTAGGTCCCATATGTTTATTTTTTGCTTTATTTCCTTTGTCTTTGGAGAGAGATCCAAAAAAATACTAGTACAACTTATGTCAAAGAGTAGTCTAACTCTTCTTCTAGATTTATGGTTTCTGGTCTTATATTTAGGCCTTTAATCCATTTTGAGTTTATTTTTGTACACGGTGTGAAAAAATGTTCTAATTTCATTCTTTTACATGTAGCTGTCCATTTTTCTCAGCACCCCTTATTGAAGAGTCTGTCTTTTCCCAAGAAACTTTTTTGGCCTCCTTTGTCATAGATTAAATGAACATGAGTGTACAGCTTTATTTCTTGGCTCTGTATCCTGTTTCATTGATCTCTGTGCCTGCTTTTGTGCCAGAATCAGACTGCTTTGATGACTGCAGCTTTGTAGTATAGTCTGAAGTCGGGAAGCATGATTCCTCCAGCTCTGTTTTCTTCTCAAGATTGCATCAGCTATTCAGGGTCTTCTGTATTTACATACACATTTTAAAATCATTTCTAGTTCAATGAAAAATGCCATTGGTATTTTGATAGAGATAACAATGACTCTACAGATCCCCTTGGACAGCATGGTCACTTGGACAATATTAATTCTTCTGAACATGCTGTATCTTTCCATCTGTTTGTGTCATCTTCAATTTCTTTCATCAGTGTCTTACAGTTTTCTGAGTTCAGGTCTTTTACCTTAGATTTCCTAGGTATTTTCTTCTTTTTGAAGTGATGGTAAGTGAAATTGTTCTCTTAATTTCTCTTTCTGATAGTTCAGTAATAGTGTACAGAAAAGCAACAGATTTTTGTATATTAATCTTGTATCCTGCAACTTTACTGAATTCACTGACAAGCCATTAGCAGTTTTTTTTTGGGGGGGGTCATCTTTAGGATTTTCTTTGTGTAGTAACATATCATCTGCAGTGATAGCTTTCTTTCTTTCTCAACTTGGATTTCTTTTATTTCTTTCTTGTCTGACTGCTGTGATCACGAGTTCCAATACTATATAGAATACAAGTGGTGAGAGTAGGCATCCTTGTCTCATTCCCAATCTTAGAAGAAATGCTTTCAGCTTTTCACCGCTGAGCATGATGTCATGTCAGGCTTGTTATATATGGTCTTTATTATTTTGAAGTATGTTCCCTCTATACCCAGTTTGTGGAGATTTTTTTTTTAATCATAAACGAATGTTGAAATTCTTCAAAAGCTTTTTTTGCATTCTGCTGAGATGATCAAATGATTTTTATTCTCTAATTTGTTAATGTTTCTATTTTAAACTTAGTTTCTTAAACCAATATGGTATTAATAAGAATATGAGGTCAAAATTCATTTACAGTATTTTTCTTCATATTATTTTATTTTCTCAGTTATTTTTAATAATTCTTTCTTTTCCCTATTATCTCATCTGATTT
The DNA here is from genome assembly GCA_007570785.1 of Antilocapra americana. Taxonomy (NCBI): domain Eukaryota; kingdom Metazoa; phylum Chordata; class Mammalia; order Artiodactyla; family Antilocapridae; genus Antilocapra; species Antilocapra americana. Next base: position 14,115,634 of record ML663563.1, read on the forward strand.
AATATGAAACTCTTACAAACAGTTGGATCTACTGCTGAAGTTTTTATTCAGTTCATCTTTTCTGCTTTTAGCAACATATTATTACACCACATAAAACATAATATATATTTTAAACATATATATACACCTATACATACTAACTTAGGAAATATCATTGTAACTACACTTAGCTTTCACAATCAAAAATTGCATTTATCACATTTTAGAAAGGTAGGGCACACATGGTCCTTGACCAGAAACCTGGATTTGAATCTCAGTACTGTCACTAACAGTATTAATTTACCTGAACTCTGGGCATTCCCTTAATTCACTCTTAAACTAAGGAAAGTACTAACATTAATTAATGAGTGAATGCACATAAAATACACATACACTTAGGCATAAAGAATAGCCTTCGTTTTAGGATCTGCCATATTTTGACATTTTACAATATTTCTATTAAACTACCACTAAGTAAGCATTATATCCCAGGCAATGAAGATCATTATTTTCACAGATAAAGAGAATATTCAAGAAAAAAAATGATAAAGTGTTAGAATTCTGTTATTTGCAGTACTGGATGAATCTTACCTTTGCAAATCATTTAAAAACAAGCAAAAGAAGGAAGAGTAAAATCCTAAAAATTCTAAATATTTCCCTAACATTGGAATAAATATAATAAAGATTTTATAAAAGTTACCAAAAAGCTTGCTTTCAAGAGACATGACCAAGAACTTAAACAGTTTGGGGTTTTGTGTGTTTTTTATGTTTGCCAGCCTCACCAACTTCACTGCCAAGTGGGCAGTGGGGCCCAGCATGGCCTCTGAGACAGTTCAGATACACATGCTATCTCACCTACAAAATCAAGGAGGGCCATGGTACACTCACTATACTCACCTACAGAATCACAGAGGGCCACAGTACATTGACTATACTTGTCAACCCAAAAGTAATGGAGGGAAGGGTCCTAGAAGCTATTTTCTTTATAATTTTACAGTAAATATTAGAATTAGGTAGAGCAGTAACTGGCTCAAACTTTATGCTGATGTTAATTTCTAATGATGACTATATTTCAAGAATCTAAATCTATTGTTACATGTGTTTACAACTTGTTTTCAGTCATTATATCTTTCTTTCAAAACTATAAGCAATTGCTAGTGAAGATGCTCAGTCATGTGTGACTCTACAATCTCATGGACTGTCGCTTACCAGGCTCCTCTGTCTGTGGAATTTTCCAGGCAAGAGTACTGGAATGGCTTGCCATTTCCTTCTCCAGGGGATTTTCCCGACCTGGGGATCGAACCTGAGTCTCCCACATTGCAAACAAACAATTTACCCTCTGAGCCACTAAGCAAATATTAAATGGGTAATGTTTAATGCTTGAAATACACACAGGATTTCAGTTTCCAATTTTCTTGCTATGTTGTAAAGCATGAGTTCCTGATATGGAGTCATAAACTAGATTGGGCCCAAAAACATGATAATGAAATTTTATATGAAAACCTCTATTTTTAAAATTCTTTTTATTCCAAAACTATTATTTTTCAGATTTTACTAACACTATTCATTCTTTATCTCTTAAAAGGCATATATATTTTTTCCCACTGATAATTGAACTATTTTGTCTGAAAGTAGACATATGAACTATTTCATTACACAGATCTAACATCACAGCTCCAACTGGTTCTTTACTACTAACTCTAACAAACAGGTTCACATTTTTACTTTGTTGTTCAACTTCTCCACCTTGCCAAGACAAACTGCCTACCTTCCTCAATACTTCACATTTATCATTCCACCCTTCTCTCTCTAGAAATGACTGTAACATTTCTTCAATATGCAGTTCAAAACTTCACCTGTTTTGCTAGAAAATAAATTTTACATAATATACCTGAACACTTGAAAGGAGGAGTGTTGTGTGTTAGTCACTCATTCATGTCCAACTCTGCAACCACATGGTCGGCAGCCTGCCTCTTGTCCATGAAATTCTCCAGGCAAGAATACTGGAGTGGGTCGCCATTCCCTTCTCCAAGGGATCTTCCCCACCCAGGGATCAAACCCAGGTCTTGTGCATTGCAGGAAAGAAAGAATACTGCCACACTTTTAAACTATTTACTCTGTCTTTCAAGTTTCACTATTCAATTCATATTATGGAATTTTTACCCATCTGTTACTGGTTATGATAAAGAAATACAAGGATTACTTAATTCCCATTGATTACTAAAGATGTTAAGGCCATGATCAGAATGGTACAGCTGATACCAAGAACTACCATTTATTGAGAGATACATTACATGGATTAGCTCATTTAGTTACTACAACAACCCTATTTTCTAAGTACTATCATAAAACTCATTTTAGACACATTTTAGAAACTGAGGAACACAGTAGTAAATGCCCAAGGTTACACATCTTATGGGTGAATGTTTAACAAACACTGACACCTTACCTTGCCAAGAACTTTAAAAGCATGTTTATAAAAATGAATTCATTTAATCCTCATAACTACACTAAGAGGTAGGTAGTTTGCCATTTCCTTCTCCAGTGGACCATGTTTTATCAGAACTCTCCACCATGACCTGTCTGTCTTACACGGCATGGGTCATGGTTTCATTGAGTTAGACAAGGCTGTAGTCCATATGAGCAGATTGGTTAGTCTTCTGTGACTGTGGTTTTCAGTCTGTCTGCCCTCTGATGGAGGAGGGTAAGAGGCTTATGGAAGCTTCCTGATGAGAGAGACTGACTGAGGTCAGTCTCTGATGGGTCTTGTTCTGATGGGCGGGGTCATGCTCATTAAATCTTTAATCCAATTTTCTGTTGAAGTGTAGGGCTGTGTTACTTCCCTGAGGCCAAATTATGGTGGAAGTAATGAAGATAATGGTGACCTCCTTCAAAAGGTCCCCTGCAGGCACTGCTACACTCACTGCCCCCAACCCTGCAGCAGTCTACTGCTGACCCACACCTCTGCCAGAGACTCCTGGGCACTCATGGGCAAGTCTACGTCAGTCTCTTGTGGGATCACTCCTCCTTTCTCCTGGACCCTGGTGCGCACAGAGTCCTGTTTGTGCCCTCTAATGTCTGTTTCCCTAGTCCTGTGTAAGTTCTGGTGGCTCTATGGTGGGATTAATGGTGACTTCCTCCAAGAGGGCTTATGCCATACCTAGGTCTGCTGCACCCAAAGCCCCTGCCCCAGTGGCAGTCAACTCTTACTGATATCTCCACAGGAGATACTCAGAATTCTGTTTCAGTCTGTGTGGGGTCTCTGTAAAGCCTTAATCCAATTATCTGCTGATGGGTGGGGCTACACTCCCTCCCTGGTTGTTTATTGGCCTGAGGTCACCCAGCCCTGGGGTCTACACCTTCTGAATTCCAAGGGGGTTTACAGGAAAGGGGGCCCACCAGTGCCCCTGTGAGCCCCTTTGAGCCCACACCTCCGCAGGAGGCCCTTCAGCACTAGCAGGTGGTCTGGTTCAGTCTCCTGTGATGTCACTGCTCCCCTCCTCTGGGTCTTGGTGCATGCAAAATTTTGTTTATGACCTTCAAGATTGGAGTCTGTTTTTCTCAGTATCCTGGAAAGCCTGTAATCAAATCCCACTAACCTTCAGGGCCGGATTCCCAGTTCCCTTGTTTGATCCCCAAGCTAGGAAGCCTGATGCAGGGTTCAGAACCCTCACAATAGTGTGAGAACTTCTTTGGTAATTGTTCTCCAGTCTGTGGAACCAGAGTGGTTATTGGATTTGATTTTTATCGTGACTACACCCCTCCTACCATCTTGCTATGGCTTCTTCTTCGTCTTTGGACACAGGGTATCTTTTTTTTTGGTGGGTTTCCGTGTCCTCCTGTTGATAGTTGTTCAACAGCTAATTGATACTTTTATGTTCTCACAAGAGGAGACAAGTGCCCATCCTTCTACTCTGCCATCTTGAACCGAAAGGCAAAGAGAAAAGGAAAGACATGCCCAATTTGAATGCAGAGTTCCAAAGAATAGAAAGGAGAAAGCCTTCTTCAGTAATTACTGCAAGGAAATAGACGAAAACAACAGAATGGGAAAGACTAGAGATCTCATCAAGAAATACCAAGGGAACCAAGAGATACCAAGGGAGCATTTCATGCAAAGATGGGCACAATAAGGGACAGAAATTGTATTGACCTAAGACATACCGAAGATATTAAGAAGAGATGGCAAGAATACACAGAAGAACTATACAAAAGAGATCTTCACAACTCAGATAATCACGATGGTGTGATCACTCACCTAGAGCCAGACATCCTGGATACCAAGTCAAGTGGGCCTTAGGAAGCATCACTACGAACAAGCTAGTGGAGGTGATGGAATTCTAGCTGAGCTATTTCAAATCCTGAAAGATGATGCTGTGAAAGTCTTGCACTCAATATGCCAGCAAGTTTGGAAAACTCAGCAGTGGCCACAGGACTGGAAAAGTTGTTTTCATTCCAATTCTAAAGAAAGGTAATGCCAAAGAATGCTCAAACTACTGCACAATTGCACTCATCTCACACACTAGTAAAGAAATGCTCAAAATTCTCCAAGCCAGACTTCAACAGTACATGAACTGCGAGCTTCCAGATGTTCAAGATGGATTTAGAAAAGGCACAGGAACCAGAGATCAAATTGCCAACACCCACTGGATCATCAAAAAAGCAAGAGAGTTCCAGAAAAACATCTATTTCTGCTTTATTGACTATGCCAAAGCTTTTGTTTGTGTGGATCACAAAAAACTGTGAAAAATTCTGAAAGAGATGCGAATACCAGACCACCTGACCTGCCTCTTGAGAAATCTGTATGTCATGAAGCAACAGTTAGAACTGGACATGGAACAACAGACTGATTCCAAATCGGGAAAGGAGTACATCAAGTCTGTATCTTGTCACCCTGCTTATTTAACTTATATGCAGAGTACATCATGAGATATGCTGGGCTGGATGAAGCACAAGCTGGAATCAAGACCGCCAGGAGAAACATCAATAACCTCAAATATGCTAATGACATCACCCTTATGGCAAAGAGCAAAAAAGAACTAAAGAGCCTCTTGATAAAAGTGAAAGAGGAGAGTGAAAAAGTTGGCTTAAACCTCAACCTTCAGAAAACTAAGATCACAGCACCTGGTCCCATCACTTTATGGCAAACAGATGGGGAAACAGTGGAAAAATTAAGTGACAGACTTAATTTTTTGCGCTCCAAAATCATTGCAGATGGTGACTGCAGTCATGAAATTTTAAAAGACACTTGCTCCTTGGAAGAAAATCTATGACCAACCTAGACAGCATATTAAAAAGCAGAGATATTACTCTGCCGACAAAGATCCATTTAGTCAAAGCTATGGTTTTTCCAGTAGTCATGTATGGATGTGAGAGTTGGACTATAAAGAAAGCTGAGCACCGAAGAACTGATGCTTTTGAACTGTGGTATTGGAGAAGACTCTTGAGAGTCCCTTGACTGCAAGGAGATCAAAGCAGTCAGTCATAAAAGAAATCAGTACTGGATATTCATTGGAAGGACTGATGCTGAAGCTGCAGCTCCAATACTGTGGCCACCTGATGCTAAAAACTGACATTTGAAAAGACCCTGATGCTGGGAAATATTGAAGGCGGAAGGAGAAGGGGACAACAGAGGATGAGATGGCTGGATGCATCACTGACTCAATGGACATGAGTTTGAGTAAACTCTGGGAGTTGCTGATGGACAGGAAGCCCTGGCGTGCTGCAGTCCATGGGGTCACAAAGAGTCGGACACGACTGAGCAACTGAACTGAACTGAGCAAAGCCCTGCCCACCAAAGCAAGACCCAGTTTTTCTCATGCCAGTCCCTCCCATCAGGAAGCTTACACAAGCCTCTTAGCCTCATCCATCAGAGAGCAGACAGAAGAAACAAGAAGCAGTAGTCACAGTACCTAAAACAAAAACCATAGTACAGAAAGTTAATAACGATGAAAAAGCATAAAATTTTGTCCCAGATGAAGGGACAAGATAAAACCCCAGAAAAACAACTAAATGAAGTGGAGAGAGGCTATCTTCCAGAAAAAGAATACAGAATAATGATAGTGAAGATGATCTTGTATCTTGGGAAAAGAATGGAGGCAAAGATTGAGAAGATATAAAAAATGTTTACCAAAGACCTAGAAAAGAACTAGAGAACAAACAACACACAAACAACACACAATACACTAGAAGGAATCAATAGCAGAATAACTGAGGCAGACATGGAGGATAGAATGGTAGAAATCACTGCCACAGAACAGAATATAGAAAAAAACAGAAAAGAAATGAAGACAGCCTAAAAAACCCTTAGGACAACATTATGAACACCAACATTCGCTTTTTAGGGGTCCAGAAGAGAGAGAGAAAGGACCTGAGAAAATATTTGAAAAGATAATAGCTGAAAACTTTCCTAACATGGGAAAGGAAATAGTCAACCAAGTCCAGAATGCACAGAGAGTCCCAGGCAGAATAAATCCAAGGAGGAACACACCGAGACACACAAAAAGCAAACTGACAAAAATTAAAGACAGAGATAAAATATTAAAAGCAACAAGGGAAAAATGACAAATACCATACAAGGGAACTCCCATCAGGCTATCAGCTGATTTCTCAACAGACACTCTACAAGCCAGAAGGGAATGGCATGATATGTTCAAAGTGATAAAAGAGAAGAATCTACAACCAAGAATTCTCTACTCAGCAAGACTCCCCTTCAGATTTGATGGAGGAATCAAAAGCTTTACAGACAAGCACAACTTAAGAGAATTCAGCACCACCAAACCAGCTTTACAACAAATGCTAAAGGAACTTCTCTAGGTAGCAAACACAAGACCTACTGAAAATAAACCCAAAACAGTTAAGAAAATGATAATAGGATCATACATATTGATAATTACCCTAAACGTAAATGGATTAAATGTACCAACAAAAAGACATACACTGGCTGGGCTGATGAAAACATGTGCATGTATGCACTTCCACTTACCACAACACTCTGACCCCCCCCCCAATTGTATGTATTTATTTTATACTGTTAATCATGTTCCCATTATGGCTTGCAATTGTAATTATCTTTTAGTATTTTGTCTGGCTATTGATTGTGTAAACTGATGAACATCTTTTACTACTGTGATTATGTAACTATTACTCACTTAATACCACTGCATCATGATTGGGCAACAGAAAAATTATAGAACTCTGTATCACCAGAACTAGGATCTAACAGAAAATCCTATAATGACTTTTAAAAATCCAGATGCATATCAAGATTATCTTGAAATTTTTTGAAAAATACAAATGTTCAGGTATGAATTTTCTTCTCCAGAGCTCCAGATGTTTCTAATGAGCAATCGTGTTTAAAAACAACTGGGACTCTATGATGATTTTTACTTTTACCTAGTTTGTTTCACTTTTTCTATTTCATATTCAGTGCTCCTATTTCATTTAGTTTATGTTCTCCAACTTCTCCTTTTTTTTGGAAGTTCTTTCTCAAGCTTTATCAACTGTAGCAGAAAAGCTTTTGTGTATAAATACAAATATATATAACATATATATTTTAGAAACATGATTTTTTGCCTAAGAAATATGATATTTTGATTCCATTTGTTTGACATAGTATCAACAGAATGCTAGATTTCTAATTTAAAAGTAGATATGCAATAAGCAACAAAGGTTTACTGTATAGCATAGGGAACTATAGTCAATATCTTGCTATAACATATGATAGAAAATAATTTCCAAAATAATATACAGTTATTTGTAATTGTATAACTGAATCGCCTTGCTGCACTTGAAACACTGTAAGTCAACTATACTTCAATAATATATATCTATTTTTTTAAACTTTACTGCTGAAAAACATTAATCATTATCTGAGCCTCCACCAAGTTCTAATCTTTTCCAGTAGTAACAAAGATCACTGATCGAAAGTCATCATAACAAATATAATAAAAATGAAAAAGTTTGAAATATTGCAACAATTACCAAAATGTGACACAGGAACACAAAGTGAGCAAATGCTGTTGGTGAAATGGCACTGATGAACTCAATGCGGGATTGCCACAAAACTTCATTTTTAAAAAACACAATGATCTGTAAAGCACAACGAAGTGTGCTGGTAACAGTGTTATCTCAATGGGTTATTATGAAAATTATATGAATATATGTAAAATATTTAGAAGAGTATCTGGCACAGAGTAAGTATTAAATGAAAGGTAAGGTATTACTTCCTGGGTGTTGGCAGCTCAATCAACTGCCAACTCACGTTCTGCCTTGAAGTGACTAGGGAGATACTAAACTCAGTAGAGAAGGATGCTGGTACCACCATGATGCCAGTGTGCACTGTGGTTCTGGGGACCCCAGCACACTGCTCAGTCTGTTGTGAAATGAGTCTTCTGCTAGGCAGATTCAGACACGTATTCCAGAACACACCATTCTAAACAATAGTGCCAATGTTTAATAAAAGACCTAAGTGTGAATCACGCTGTAGTCCCAACTTGAGTTTAGACTTATCTGTAACATTTGGCTATTTTGTTTCTCTATATATCCAGGGAAATTAAATTTCATACCTGGAAAATATTTTGGGGTTTTCTGCTGAGTACAGATTTTCCTTCAATGAAAGTTCCCTCCATAAAAGTGTTGCTTCCTCTTCACTATGAAGTCAAAGAAAAAGAAAAGCAAGGAAATGAAAAGAGGTGAAGACAGGAAGGATGCATAAAGGAACGAAGTTCAATCAGGAAGAAAAAAGAAAAACAGTATTATGTGCTTTTGAGTAAAGATGGTGAAGACTGCTTGCTATTTGAGATCTACCAGCAGGTTCTAGGTCATCAGAGGTGTTAAACACAAAGACATTAGTGTGAATCAGACTATATTCTTACTTTGAGCTTAAAATACAGAAGAGGGAAGTATGGATGGATGAAAAAGAAAAATGTTTAAGACAGAAGTCATAAGAACAACATCACAGAACTCATGTTAACACTCACGTCATCTCACTGACAGCTCATGCAAGGAGGGCCATGCAATACTACTAGGCAAACATAATTAGGTCATAATTCTCACTGTAACTCTATAATGTCAACTCCAGCAGATATAAAAGTGTGGAGTTAAAGAGGGGTGGGGCATTGCACATAAACTGTTAATGTTTATGAAACAAGGAAACAGAGATCAAATGAAGCTTCACTTGATTTGTCAGCTGCATACCAGTAGACAGCATAAATCCAAAACAGAAATTCTGCTTTAAAAGAAAATAAAACTGAAATAAATTGTGGGGGTTGGGGAAGGGAACAAAGTTGGTTACCAAAAAAAAAAAAAAAAAAAAACCACTAGCTGATTATCTAAAAAACCTTCTGATTCTAACTTTATTTACCTTAAATAAATTTTTCATTGATATTAGTCTCAGCATTGCATGACTTTTTAATCAAACAAGATTTTAAATTTACTTTGCATTAAAGGACAAAAGTTCAAAGTACTCTTTGAAAAAGACTGATATTTTTGAAAAGTATTACTCAATAGGCCATAACATACTAATTAAAAGCTGCAAAGCAGCTACAAACGGTGGTCCAGTAGAGGGAGTACTGGAATAGAGGGCGACAGAGGAAAAAACTGGTGTAAATTTAAGATTAAATCACACCTTATCTTCGACAAAGGAGGCAAGAATATACAATGGAGAAAAGACAACCTCTTTAACAAGTGGTGCTGGGAAAACTGGACAGCCACTTGTAAAAGAATGAAACTAGAACACTTTCTAACACCATACACAAAGATAAACTCAAAATGGATCAAAGATCTAAGCATAAGACCAGAAACTATAAAACTCCTAGAGGATAACATAGGCAAAACACTCTCTGACATAAACCAAAGCGGGATCCTACATGACCCACCTCCCAGAATATTGGAAATAAAAGCACGAATAAACAAATGGGACCTAATTAAAATTAAAAGCTTCTGCACAACAAAGGAAACTATAAGCAAGGTGAAAAGACAGCCTTCAGAATGGGAGAAAATAATAGCCAATGAAGCAACGGACAAACAATTAATCTCAAAAATATACAAGCAACTCCTGCAGCTCCATTCGAGAAAAATAAATGACCCAATCAAAAAGTGGGCCAAAGAACTTAACAGACATTTCTCCAAAGAAGACATAAAAATGACTAACAAACACATGAAAAGATGCTCAACATCACTCATTATCAGAGAAATGCAAATCAAAACCACAATGAGGTATCACTTTACACCAGTCAGAATGGCTGCCATCCAAAAATCTACAAGCAATAAATGCTGGAGAGGATGTGGAGAAAAGGGAACTCTCTTACACTGTTGGTGGGAATGCAAACTAGTACAGCCACTATGGAAAACAGTGTGGAGATTCCTTAAAAAGCTGCAAATAGTCCTGCCATACGACCCAGCAATCCCACTGCTGGGCATATACACCGAGGAAACCAGAATTGAAAGAGCCACGTGTACCCCAATGTTCATCGCCGCATTGTTTACAATAGCCAGGACATGGAAGCAACCTAGATGCCCATCAACTGATGAATGGATAAGAAAACTGTGGTACATATACACAATGGAATATTACTCAGCATTAAAAAAAATTCATTTGAATCAGTTCTACTCAGGTGGACGGAACTGGAGCCCATTATCCAGAGTGAAGTAAGCCAGAAGGAAAAACAACAATACAGTATACTAACACATATATATGGAATTTAGAAAGACGGTAACGAGAACCCTGCATGCCGGACAGCAAAAGGAACGCAGATGTATAGAACAGACTCGTGGACTCTGTGGATGAGGGCAAGGGTGGGATGATATGGGAGAATGGCAGTGAAACATGTTAATTATCATATGTGTAATCAATCGCCAGCCCAGGATTGATGCTCGGGGCTGGTGCATCGAGATTTCCCGGGGGGAGGGAGGAGGAAGGGAGGAGGGAGGGGGGTTCTAGAGGGGGAGCATATGTAAACCCATGGCGATATCATGTCATTGTATGGCAAAACTAATAAAAAAAAAAAAAGATTAATTCAGAAAACCAGTGCTGTATAAATTAACATGTCCATTCTCAGTAAAGGTTTTGAACACCAGTAAATGTCTGGATTGAGACACTTTTTGATATGTCCCACACAGATGCTAAATCAACACTTATAATTAGCAGTAAGTGCCAACGCCATGGCAAAAGGGGGAAGTTACATTGTGTGCTTTTTGGCTACGGACATGCTAACAATGGTAACAGTACTACGTTCTTATACTCTGCTCCTTCACAGCAACCTTGCCTGTGCGTTATGCATGAGAGAGATAAGATCACAGACAACAATCAAATGAAGCAAAATGTGCAAAATGTGCAAACTCACCTTCTTTCAATCCTTTTGTACCTAGCCACACCTGAAAACTTTCATTGTAGGTACAACTTTGCCAAATAAACTCAAAAAAAATATAACTGTATAAGTGAAAGTGAAAGTCATTCAGTCATGCCTGACTCTTTGCAACCCCATGGACTATACAGGCCATGGAATTCTCCAGGCCAGAATACTGGAATGGGTAGCCTTTCCCTACTCCAGGGGATCTTCCCAATCCAAGGATAGAAACCATTAACTGTACAAAGGATCTAAACATAAGATTACAGTGGAGAAATACAATAAACTTTTGAGTTTGCAAATTTGTGTCCTATTTGAAATTTGAGTCTTCAAGTTTAAAAACTCTGGTGTCAGAAGTAGTAGAGCAGGAACATTGGCAAAAGCCTGGTCCCAGGACTTAAGTCAAGGATGAGACCAGAGAAACCAAAACAGCCTCTGGTGAAACCAAAATGTAAATAATGCCATTTTCAGAATGGGTACGCAATAAGCTAATTTTGCTGTAACTCGTCAAGGAAAATGAACCCATAAAATAAATCAGAAACCTCTGATTTCTGATGCTTCTTTTACATGAATCATTGATTCTCAATATATTTATACATTCTAATTATAGATTGAACAATTATACTCTAGAGTTTTCTATCTTTGATGTTTTTCAAAGATTTCTGTTGAAGGGCCCTGTGATTCTTCCTATTTCAGTAATTCATGACTACATGTTTTAGCCACCCAGTAGTAACTATCTCGACAAAGGATTTCTAATACTACAAAATTCAAAGAAGCAAGAGGTGTCAAAGGAGAATCAAAATTGAGTCAGTAGTGTTAAGAGAGCTCTCTTAAATAGAGCTGGCAGCCATTAAGAAAATGCATTTCTCAGCCTGGATGGAATCTGACCTTTGACCTGGTAAAGTCACAAAGAACATAGGCCAGGAACTCAAGATACTTAATGGAAAACTAGTCTAATTAAAAGGGCTTCCCTGGTGCCTCAGTAGTAAGGAACCCACCTGTCAATGCAGGAAATGCAAGCTCAATCCCTGAGTAGGGGAGATGCCCTGGAGAAGGAAATGGCAACCCACTCCAGTATTCTTGTCTAAGAAACCCCATGGACAGAGGAGCCTGGCAGGCTACAGTCCATGGGGTCACAAAGAATCAGGCGCAAGTTAGCCACTGAGCATGCAGGCATTCTAATTCTACTCTGATTCCTTAAGGATCGATATTTTCCACCTTGAATGGAGACAATCACAAATCTTACCAGGCAACTTTTTAGCAACCTCACGATCTTTTGCCCTTACTTAACTCTTTCTCTTCCTTGGAACACTCTTTCAGGATTACCAGATTCTGTAAATACCGAATAACAGTTCTTAAGACCCTAAATAAACTCTTTTTCTTACTTGCAGCCTCCTGCATTTGGGGGTTGACAGAAGTTTGAAGAAGAAAGTAAAAGTTTAAAAGCAGAATGGTTTAAAATTTTAAAAAAGACTCAACAGATATTAATCTGGTATTATTTACAATTGAAAATCCCCAAAGACAGTCTCTACATAGCCAAGACCAACTAAATCCTATTCAGCCTAATCCTCCCACAAAAATCATTCTAGTTTCATGACTGACCCATCACCATCCTTTATTCACTTTTTGCTTCATATACTGCTTTGACTTTTTGGTGCCTTTGACACTCGCTGTTAACTCTAAATTAAATGCTCATTAATTGAAAAGAGCAAAAGACTCCAAGGTTTTGTTTTTTTAATTCTGATTTTGCACGAGTGTCCTAATCATTTAACTGCTATAACTTGTTTTATTGCATACCTTGTTTTACTGGGCTTTAAAGAGACTAAATTTTTTACAAAATTAAGGTCTGTGGCAACCCTTTACAGAACGTCTATTGGCACCATTTTCCCAGCAGTATTTGCTCACTTCAAGTCTCTGGGTCACATTCTGGTAATTTTCACAATATTTCCAACTCTTTCACTATTATTATAATTGTTATGATGAACTACAGTCAGCGATCTTTGATGTTACTAATGCAATTGTTTCGTGGCACCACAAACCACACCCACAGAAGAGGGGAACTTTATGTCTGCTCTGATTGCTCCAGGAACACTGGCTCCCCAGCCTCTCTCCCCCTCTCCCAGGCCTCCTTATTTCCCAGAGACACACAATATTTAAATTAGTCCAATTAACATCGCTGTGTTTAATAGTTTCTAAGTGTCAGAGTGAAAAGAAGAATCACAGGTCTCTTACTTTAAATGAAAGCTAGAAACGATTAAGCTCAGTGAGGAAGACATGACTCAAGCCAAGACAGGCCACAAGCTAGGCCTCTTTCACCCTGTTAGCCAAACTGTAAAGGTAAAGCAGAAGGATATTACAAGTACCACTCCAGTGAATAAAATTCTCCAAGCCAGGCTTTAACAGTACATGAACCATGAACTTCCAGATGTTCAAGCTGGATTTAGTAAAGGCAGAGGAACCAGAGATCACACTGCCAACATCCACTGGATCACAGAAAAAAGCAAACAGAGTTCCAGAAAAAAATCTACTTCTGAATTATTGATTACACCAAAGACTTTGACTGTGTAGATCACAACAAACTGGAAAATTCTTAAAGAGATGGGAATACCATACCACCTGAACTGCCTCTTGAGAAATCTGTATGCAGGTCAAGAAGCAACAGTTAGAACTGGACATGGAACAACAGACTGGTTCCAAATTGGGAAAGAAGTAGGTCAAGGCTGTATACTGTCACCCTGCTTATTTAACTTACATGAAGAGTACATCACGCGAAATGCCAGTCTGGATGAAGTACAAGCTGGAATCAAGACTGTCAGGAGAAATATCAATAACCTCAGATAAACAGGTGACACCACCCTTACAGCAGAAAGTGAAGAGGAACTGAAGAGCCTCTTGATGGAAGTGAAAGAGGTGAGTGAAAAAGCTGGTTTAAAACTCAACATTCAAAAACCTAAGATCATGGCATCTGGTTCCATCACTCCATGGCAAATAGATGGAGAAATAATGGAAACAGTGACAGACTTTATTTTCTTGGGCTCCAAAATCACTGCAGATGGTGACTGCAGCCATGAAATTTTAAGACACTTGCTCCTTGGAAGAAAAGCTATAACCAACCTAGAAAGCATATTAAAAAGCAGTCATTACTCTGCTGACAAAGGTCCATCTAGTGAAACTATGGTTTTTTCCAGTAGTCATGTATGGATGAGAGTTGGACCATAAAAAAGCTGAGCACCGAAGAACTGATACTTTTGAAATGTGGGTTGGAGAAGACTCTTGAGAGTCCCTTGGACTGCAAAGAGATCCAACCAATCAATCCTAAAGAAAATCAACCCTGAATATTCACTGGAAGAACTGATGCTGAAGCTGGAGCTCCAATACTTTGGCCACCTGACGTGAAGAACTGACTCACTGGAAAAGTCTCTGATGCTAGGAAAGACTAAAGGTGGGAGAAGAGGGTGACAGAGGATGAGATGGTTGGATGGCATCACTGACTCGATGGACATGAGTTTGAGTAAACTCCAGGAGTTGGTGATGGACAGGGAAGCCTGGTGTACTGTAGACCATGGGGTCGCAAAGAGCTGACACAACTGAGCAGCTGAACTGAACTGAACTGAACTCTGGTGAATACAAGAATGATAGAAAAGCAAAGCTTTTCTATTGTTAATTCAGAGAAAGCTGTAGTGGTCTGACAGATGATCAAACCAGCTAAAATATTTCCTTAAGCCAAAGCCTAATCCAGAGAAGGGCCTGCATGTGTGCTCAGTCGCTCAGACACGTCCAACTTTGCGAACCCATGGGCTGTAGTCCACCAGGCTCTGTCTATGGAATCCTCCAGGCAAGAATACTGGAGTGGGTCCAGGGGATCTTCACAACCCAGGAACTGACCCAGGACTCCACATTGAAGGCAGATTCTTTACCATCTGAGCCACTAGAGAAGACCAAGAAGGGCTTCTCTTCAATTATATAAAGGTTAAGAGAAGTGAGAAAGATGCAGATGGGTGAAGCTAGCAGAGGTTGATTCATTAAGCTTAAGGAAAGAAACCCTCTCCATAATATAAAAGCACAAGGTGAAGCAGCAAGAACTGATAGAGAAGCTGCAGCAAGTAATCCAGAAGTCACAGTTAGGGTAAGTAATGAAGGTGGCTACACTAAACAACAGATTTTCAGCATACATGAAACTGCCTTATATTGAAAGAAGATTCCTTCTAGGACTTCTATAAGTGAAGTCAATGCCTGGCTTCAGGGTTTCAAAGGACAGGCTGGCCCTCTAGTCAGGGGCTAATGCAGCTGGTGACTTTAAGTCAAAGCCGATGCTCACTTACCATTCTAAAACCCCCAGGGCCCTTATGAACTAGGCTAAATCTACCCTGCCTATGCTCTACAAACGGAACAAAGCCTGGATGATAGCACATCTGTTTACAACACAGTTTCCTGAATATTTCAAGAATAGTCTATCAAGACCTACTGCTCAGAAAAGATTCCCTGCAAAATATTACTGCTCACTGACAATGCACCTGGTTACGCAAGAGTTCTGAAGGTGATGTACAAGACTAAGGTTGCTTTAATGCCTCCTAACATAACATCCATTCTGCAGCCCAATGGATCAAGGAGTAATTTTGACTTTATTATTTAAGAAATACCTGTGTAAGCTTATAGCTGCTATACATAGTGATTCCTCTGATGGATCTGGGCAAAGTCAACTGAAAACCTTCTGAAAACGATACACTATTCCAGATGCCACTGCCGGGAGCCGTCTGGATGCCCCCTTGTTCTGATGACAAGGTCACGAGACTAAGAAAGAAATTGCAAAGCTGACTTTCTTTATCAGGGCATCCTGGGCAAGCCCCACCCTGGTATTTTTCTTGGAAGTTCTGTCTATGCTGGGAACAATGGCTCATCTCAGTAGGTCAGTCACAGTTGGAAAGAATTTGTCCTGAGATAATTCCCCAGACCTTATCGACCAGAGGATCTGGGAAGGTGGATTCTCCTTCCCCGGGGGCTAAGGAGGAATGAAAGGGACATTTAAATAGATTACTCTTTACTGGGGAGTTTACCAAGAGTTCTCTGGGGGACATGGCAAGGCCACCACCAGAAAAGTTTGTACTTGGGTCACCTTTCCACCTCCCACTCCCCTGACCACTCCATGGAGGAGGCTCCCTTCTCGAAGAAATCAGGCTGGAATGGGACTTAGGAATGCTCATAACTGTGGCCAGCATAGTTGGAAATATTGATTGCTTTAGGATAATGTAGACATAGGAATTCATTATAGTAGTTATAAGGTTAATAGGGTTTTATTGCTAAAGCGGTGCTGCTAGACTGTCTCTTAGTCCTCTTTCCCCTAAGAACTCAAGTAGGTTACTAGAATAAACAGTCTCAAGCTTAAGCCCTTCCCTCTAGCTTCTACATAGTTGTACCTGATAAGAGAAATGTAACCTTTCTACTTAGATTGATGTACTTATCATGATTGAATGAAGTATAATGAAGACATTCAAATGGTAAACATACTATTGTTAAATCTAATTACATAAAAATCTGACTTCTGCAAAGGGAATGTTTCATGATAGATTGGGGAATGAGCTCAATGATAAGGTTGTTATGGAAGGTAGAAAACAAAAAATTGTATAGAATGATAGGTGATGTAATGATGTAATGGGGATGTCTTTTGGCTATAAAACTGTAAACCAACAACAATAAACTGAGAGACTGCTTCATCACCACACACCGACTCAGCTCAGTTCTTCTTCCGCCGACGCCACTCATCCCTCAAGACCCCCAGACCCCGCCGAGGCTGGACCCCGGCATGCCACTAAGAACATTACTGATTCTTAGGAAGAAGTCAAAACAGCAACATTAATAAGAGTTCAGAAGAAGTTGATTCTAACCCACCATGATGACTTTGAGGGGGTGGAACTTGAGTGGAAGAAGTAATTGCAGCTGCGGTAGAAACAGCAAGAGAACCGGAGTTAGAAGAAGAACCTGAAAATGTGACTGAATTGCTACAATCTCACCATAAAACTTTCACAGATAAGGAATTGCTGCTTATGGGAGAACAAAGAAAGTGGTTTCTCAAGATGAAATCTATTCCTGGTGAATATGCTATGAACACTGTTGAAATGGCAGCAATGGATTTAGAATATTACATAAAGTTAGTTGACAAAGCAATGGCAATGTTTGAGAGGAACTGATTTCAATTTTGAAAGAAGTTATAACTATGGGTAAAATGCTATCTAACAGCATTAAATGTTGCGGAAAAATCACTTGTGAAAGGAAGTCAACTGATGCAGCAAACTTCATTGTTGTCTTATTTCAAGAAATTGCCAGTCTTCAGCCTTCAGCAACCACCACCTTGATCAGTCAATAGCCACCAATGTGGAGGCAAGACTCTCCAACAGCAAAGATTACTAGCTGAAGACTCACATTATTTCTGGCGTTTTTTGTTTTCTTTTTTAAAAATTAAGATACGTAGTTTTTTTAGAAATACTACTATTTGTATACAATAGACTACAGTTTAGTATAAAATAACTTCATACGCACTGGAAGCTTGTGTGACTTATTTTATTGCAATATTCACTTTATTTCAGTGAGCCAGAACCCACACTATCTATGAGGTATGCATCCAGCAAAAGGAGACCTGTTTCCAGAGCTAAAAGGATTAAATGAGATAACATATGTAAAAACAGCAGGGTACCTATCCCATACTAAAGCACTAACTAAATAATAGCTTCTTTCATGGATCTCTGTAAATCTATCGAACTCCTACTTACCCTCCAAACCTCAATTTAAATCTGTTTCTATAAAACCTCCTTAAATATCTGTTCTGTTTTCTTCCTCCCCAAAAATGGAATTGCTTAGTCTTCTGTGTTTCCCATGGGAGCTACAGAAACCTCTACTGTACTTTAAATGCTTGTTGATGGCCTTTCTGTTCCATTAGAGAATGTTTACCTCCAGGGTGGGATTTTTATCTAACTACTGCCTACTCCAAAAGTTAAAGAATCAATAATGAAACTTAATCAGCATTTATTAAACAAGTAAATGATTTCATTAAACTATTACAAATTAAATTCCATCCCCTCCACTAGCTTGGTTCATAGTGATGCTCTCCATCTATATGCCATCACTCCATGGTAAACAGACAGAGAAACAATGACAGACTTTATTTTCTTGGGCTCCAAAATCACTGCAGATGATGACTGCAGTCATGAAATTAAAAGACACTTGCTCCTTGGAAGAAAAGCTATGATCAACCTAGACAGCATATTAAAAAGCAGAGACATTACTCTGCCGACAAAGGTCCGTCTAGTCAAAGCTATGATTTTTCCAATAGTCATGTATGGATGTGAGAGCTGGACCATAAAGCTGAGCACCAAAGAATTGATGTTTTTGAACTGTGGTGTTGGAGAAGGCTCTTCAGAGTCCCTTGGACTGCAAGGAGATCAAACCAGTAAGTTATCAAAGAAATTAGTCCTGAATATTCATTGGAAGGACTGATGCTGAAGCTGAAGCTCCAATACTTCGGCCACCTGATGTGAAGAACTGATACACTGGAAAAGACCTTGATGCTGGGAAAAACTGAAGTCAGGAGGAAAAGGGGATGACAGAGGATGAGATGGTTGGATGGCATCACTGACTCAATGGACATGAGTTTAAGTAAGCTCCAGGAGTTGGTGATGGACAGAGAAGCCTGATGTGCTGCAGTCCATGGGGTTGCAAAGAGTAGGAAACGACTGAGCAGCTGAACTGAACTGAACAAACTAAAACCCTCATATAGTCTTTCAAGTATTTCACAATACTCTAAAAAAATAACAATTCTTACATACTTTGATACCCTATCAGCAATGTAACTTTTTAATGCTTCTGCTTACCATACACTCATTTACTCATCAAGTACAAGTGCCTCCTACAGGCTGAGAGTACTGTACATTGGTGAACAAAATGAACAAAAAACCCTGTCCTTACGGGCTTCCACAGGTAAACTTGCAGAAGAAATTCCATTACAAATTTGCCAGAAAAATATACCAGAAGACACAAAATTATTCTTCACTATTTACTAAATATCAAAAGGATATTAAAAAACAAAAACCTTCTGACCACACACAAAATCTAACTATTTTAAAAAGTATGATATAAATTCATTGTAAACACGCAAAACTAATATGGTACCCCCCAAAAAATGCTTATCTTAAGGACTCATTTCCTTGCACTAAAAGTATTTGTAATTTCTTTTTTGAATGGTTAGTAATCTTTGTAAGTTTTAAGAATTTTACAAATACAATTACATGCATCATATTGACCCTAATTTGAAAGGTGATGATGTGTAATGTGGCCTCTTTGAAAATCTGTTTATAACCTTAAAACATTCTTCATTTTATAAGTGAAGAGAGCTTTTTACACAACTTTATATCAGGGCTTCCAGTCTGAGTTGTGCTCCCCCATGATTAAGACAGGCCATACCAGGACTAATCAACTAGCTAAGGTATCAGGCAAGCAATCCTGGTGCCGGAGACACAGATGCTGCTCTTGCACACCAACCTTTCCAACCTTACCTCTTGCTTCATCCTCTTTGCTGCATCCACCTTGTTCCTCAAGTATGGCCTATGCTTTCCTTACTTTGCTCATTCCCAGGTTTGGCCTAGAAGGTCCTTTCCTTATCTCTACTGTCAAAATACTACTTATCAACATACCATTTCCATCTGGAGGAGCTTAGGCTTTCCTCTCTTGGGATAACTGTACCCTCTTTTAGTTAACAACCCTCTCTGTGAGCCTTTCTTACAGAGGTTAGCTAGTTCTACCTTGCTCTAACCCTGCCCAGCCACTCTTAGTGAAGCATAAATGTTCCTCACTGTTCTGCTCATCTGGAAAGGGCCCTTAAACACACAACAGGGGCTTGAGTTTCCTATGAGATAAAAGACTAAACATAATACCCAAATATCCAATACTTGCCATAGCTAAACACTAGGAAACTTCACTGAGAGATCTCTGCAAAACAGTATTGGATTTCAAAATCACAAAAAAGACTCAGTCTTACTGAACAAATCTTGCTACCTAAAATTACATTATTTTAATGTCAGAAGAAACAAAAAAGGTAACCTGTTGTCCCATGCAGAGAATGCTAAGAGGAGAATCCTGAAGGCACCAAGTACTTCTTACAGAGAGGTTTCATTTCAGTTGTACCTTCTGGTCATTTTAGACTTTAATAAGCCAACTTAACAATTAACTGAGAGCCTCGCCCTGCTTCACTAATTAACAGTGCAATAAACAAATAAAAGGGAAATCAGTAATAACCAATTCTGGATATAAAGTGCAGTGAGCTGGGTTTCAGGTCGTGGTTCCTACATGTGGAGTTGTATAAATAGGGCTCTCTCCCCCATAGAGTCTACAGAAAAGGTGAAAAGCATCAACATCAAATAAGTGGTGAACGGACAGATCATTAGGAGCGCTAGTTTAAAGGGCTCTTTCATCAATCCCCAGCCATAGGGAAGAAATACCTCAATAGCACCCTAAAGGAAACAATAAAAAAGCATCAGCGGCATGCCTCACAGAAATTACTAGTGAGATTTCAGCCTCAACCCCCACTTTGTCTCAAAGGTGCTTTCTAATAATACTGCGCACATTCCAAACAGCTTCCATCTGCCAAGAACTTACCAACTGCACCTCCCCTGGTCAGCAACCAGGGTGAAAAACCAATGGCAAGGGAACCGTAATCCCTTCATTGTGGCAGTTATTTGCAAACATCTACCTTGCTGGGCATTTATCCACAGGGCGAATAGTTTCAAAGTGAATTTAGGAGGTGAACAAGACCCAGGGGAAAGCAGGAAAGACAAAACAAAAAGGAGAATGGGTGAATACAGATTTAAGGAAAAGGTCAGAAAAACGGAAAAGTCTAGAATTTATTTGGGGGTGGGGGAGGAGGAAAGCAAAAGGTAATACAAAAAGTAAACTAAAAAAGAAGATAATAAAATAATACTCTACCCTAAAAATAAATGACTCGAGAAGGAAAGTGAGGAGCAGCAAAGGTAAGAGTCCAGATGACTTGAGGAACTTTAAAAATTCTCTTACTGTATCTTTTAAGACTGATTGGGTTCGGAGTTGTTCGGAATCCTAGAAGAGGCAAGGGTCTAGCAGTGGAGGAAAAAGTGAGACAATGTTGGAGAGTAATGAGATCCTCCCTCCTAAGCTCTTAGACAGACATCAGGTAGGGCTGAATCAAGGAAACCGCTGGTGTGGAGCCGGGTTCCAGGAAGGGCTGAGAGAGGCAACTATCACGCGGATTCACTTGTCCGTGGGCGACAGAGTCCACGTGGGCTCGGGGGAGACCACAGCCAGCCCCCACCCCCACCCCACCCTTGGGGGAGACTGAGAGGCCGGACTAACGAACAGATGGGCTCTCAGAACAAGAGCAGGGGATGCGAAGTATTCTCGGGAGCTGGCCACACTCGATGGGGACCCCGAAGGGGGAAAAGAACGCAGCGACCAGGGTCAAGGGCGGAGTCGCCCCGGGCCCCGCGGGCGCTCTCCGCGAAGCCGGAACTCACCGATGCCGAGCCCCACAACCAGGCGGCCGGCGAGCAGCGTCTCCTTGTTGTTCGCCGCGGCCAGCACCGCGGAGCCGGCGGTGAAGAGGGCACTGGCCAGCAGGATGGCGGCGCGGCGGCCAAAGACGCCGTTGAGGGCCCCGCCGGCCAGCGCCGAGACGGCGGCCGCCCCCACCGTGCTGGACACGAGCAGCTCCTGCCACATCGCGTCCAGGCTGAGCTGCCGCTTGAGCAGCAGCATGGCCCCCGACACCACCCCGGTGTCATAGCCGAACAGGAAGCCGCCCAGCGCGGAGAAGACTGCCACCACGTACACGAAGGCGGGGGTCTCGTCCTGCTGGAACTGCCGCCGCGCCGCGCGCTCCAGGTCCCCGACGCCGCCGCCGCCCGCGCCCGCGCCCTGCAGGCTGGCGCTCGACTCCGCGGCCGCCAGAAGGCTGCGCTCCCCGGCCGTGCTCGCCGCGTCCGGCTCCTGCTGCTTCCTGCGGCGCTCGCCCATGAGGCTGCTCAAGCTCCGCAGCGTGTACTCCACATTCTCGCTCGCCTTGCGGGACATAAGGCAGGGGCCCGGGGCTGCCCGGGGGAACGAGGCTCCGCGGGCTGGCGGTCTCGGAGGGCTGGACAGCCCGATCGGGCGCAAGGAGCCGCCGCCTTCCTCCTCCCGGCTCCCGCCCCGCCTGCCACGGAAACAGCCGCCGCCGCGGCCGCCCCGGGGAGAAAGTTGCTGCCCGCCGGCCCCGGCTCTGCGGAGTTGGAGCCTGGCGGGTCTCACTCGAGACTCACGCCCCGCGCCTGCCGAGCTGGCGCTGCGGAGCAAGCGGGAGGCGGGCCCGGGGGTCACGTGCAGCCCCCGCCGGCGGGGCCGGCCCGAGACGCCCCGCCCTGCCCGGGCGGTGCCAGCCTCAGCCCACCCCGGACCCCGAAACCCCACCCCCAGGTCGAGCGCGACCTCTGAGCTAGGTTCCTTCTAACTTGGCTCTCGGTTCCTTAACTGCTGCAAGTCCCGTAGTTTGTGGGTTGCAACTGACGAGCAGGCCAGTGTTTGCCAGCCCGGTACTAGGCTTCCCGAGCCGGAGAAATGGCTTACGATGATCGCACGGTTTGGAAAGGCAAGGAGAGAACCACTTAGAAAAGCCTGAGGATGGCCAAGGCTGGAAGGGCCTAGGAAAAAATACCCTGTTATGGCATATAGCAAGTACCCTTCCTTCCTTTCATAACACTGTGACATTCAGTTTCTCATCGCCCGTCCCTCCTCAGTTTATACTTATTTTAAAGGAATGATACATCGTATTTCTTTGAGGACAGAGTTAACGTATCTCCCCGGGTGAATCGCAAAACTTGTTCCATGGATCCCTGATGTGTAAAAGAAAATTCACGTTTATATGTTCCACCCTTGTGTCACCAAGTATTAATAGCTCCCACAGGTACAACGTAAACCCAAGATTTCATCTGATTTGAGGTTTAATAGGCAATCTCCACCAACTCACTAAAAGGAAGGATGTCTTCTCCCCGGAGAAATCGACACGGTTGTCCTCCATTGTCAGGGGGCAGTTTTAACTGTCTCATTTGTTTGAGTGCTGTGTTGTGCTCAGTCTTCAGTGGTGTCTGACTCTTTGCAACCCTTTGGAATGTAACCCGCTAGACTCCTTTGTCCATGGGATTCTCCAGGTAAGAATATTAGAATGGGTTGCCATTTCCTCCTTCAGGAATCCAACTCTGGTCTCCTGTGTCTCCTGAATTGCAGGTGGATTCTTTACTGCTGAGCCACTGGGTAAGCCTGCCTCATTTGCTTGAAGCAATGCAAAGATGAGGTTACTTGCCACCAGTTTTTTAAACTGTTAATTGCGGGTTATTAGTTTGTTTGTCCCCCCTCCCCCACTTTGACTTATCATTAGTAAAGCATTCTATACAGCTTCACTTTAGAAGAGAAAATATGTCCCTCTGATTTGCTTTCATTCTTCAGACTCAAGGCAGGAGGGAAAGCATCATATAATTCTATACTTTATTATTTCAGTGTTAGTGTTGCTGAGTTGTGTCTGACTCTTTTGCAACTCTGTGGACTGTAGCCTGCCAGATTCCTCTCTCCATAGGATTCTCCAGGCATGAATACTAGAGTGGGTACCCATTCCCTGCTCCAGGGGATCCTCCCAACCAAGGGATCAAACCTGGGTCTCCTGCATTGTAAGCAGATTCTTTTACCATCTTTACTGCTGAGCCACCAGCTTTATTTTCCTTATTAAGTAAAAGACTTCTTAGTTTGAGGTCTATGTTTCCTTGCAGGCTAGAATTTTTTTCCTTTTAAAGAAAAGGATTTTGTTGTGTCTTGTTTCAATAAAAAAAAATTACATTAGAATTTGTCAAAATTGCTTTTCTTTGGATTATCAGTCATGATTGTCTCCATAATACAACACTTTCCTTTCCCACAACTAGGAAAAATGATTTAATGGACTCAGAGGGCTTAGCTGTTTAAACTTGTTGTATGATGTTTAAGTAAGGTTCTCTCATAATTCCCAGGGATCAGTTAAACAGAGAGAGCTTTTAACTTTAGAGCAATGAACTCTTTAATAATACTCATGCTACTGTGAAAGATTCAGGTAAGAGCACGCCCTTTCCCAAGCCTGCTGGTATAAAACTGCGCCATCTGGTGGTGATACATTTCATCGTTTTTGAAGAGCTGGGGTCTTCTACCAGGTGAAAATGGACTGATACTGTTGGCCAGTTCCCTCTTGTTGAGATGAAACAAACTTTCGTTTACTCTGAGCAGGAACACCTCCTGAGCATCCCTTGCTGGAAATTCAAATTTTGTGTTCCGGAGCACTAAAATACTTAAAGTGGTTTCATTCCATATCATCAGGTCACCTAAACACCTAAAAACGGGTTACATCCTAAAAGAAATATGACATGAAAAAAGGGATCAGAGAGTTAAACAGAGTTCTTCCCAGCCCTTGAAGAGTGCCAGGTTCATTTTAGTACCACAGCATGAGTAAAATATAGTTTCCTGAAGCCTGCCACATTGCAGATTATGGTGAAATGGAAAGCCCTTTGACCAAGAATCAAAAGACATCGGTCCCATCATTATCACTGTTTTGCTGTACACTTTTGACAAGCAGTTAAATTAGCCTGTGCTTGTCTTCTTATTTGCAGAGCAGATAACGGTACAGCAAGGACTCATTTACTAGAAATGAAAAGGAATTTTAAAATATACCTAATTCCTATTGCAGAGTAAATAATAATTATAAGCATCATTATTGTTTGCAAGGTGAATTTGAAAACCCAAGTTTTAGGTACACTTGCTTTACAACCTCAAGAAATGCTAAGGACCAGATAGAAAAGGGAAATAAGTCAAAAAATGGTTTTAGCTGTATTGCTACAGATCCCTTGCCATTCATCTCTCACACCATAATGATCCCCTTGCCCCAGAGATAACCACGCCTATCAGTTTGAAATGTATTTTTCCAGAACATTCTATATGCATTTATATGTATGCATTTATATGTACACAGGTAAACACAGTATTGATATTGTTTAGATCACAAAGAAAAAACATTCAACTGGTTTAAGCCAAAATTATGGAGAGGGAGGATTTATTGTCTCTTGTCTCTGAAAAGTTTATAATAGACTGATTTTAAATATAACTAAATATGGGACTCAAAAACCAAGATATCACCAAGAACTCCATCTCACCACTCTGCTTCCTTCTGTTTAGGCTCCACTCTCAAATTCCATGTGGTAACCAAGTGGCTACAGCAGGCTCGAAGAGCTGTTTCCTATTCTACTCATATCTGAAGGCCAGTTAGTGCCCCGCTTGAGCTATTAATGGAAGTAAATTATATGGGCCTAGATTGGAGGGGGGATGATATTCCCATAATAAATCTGGGGTCTTTTTTTGCCAGAAGACAGACAAATCCTGGGCAATGAAAACAACAGACTTGAGTTGTGAAAGTAACTAGTAAAGTGCTCAGTTGCTCAGTTGTGTCTGATTCTTGGGACCCCACGGATTGTAGCCTGTCTGGCTCCTCTGTCTATGGGATTTTTCTAGGCAAGAACACTGGAGTGGGGTGCCATCTCCTTTTCCAAGGGATCTTCCCAACCAAGGGATCAAACCCACATCTCCTGCGGCTCCTATATTGGCAGGTGGATTCTTTACTCCTGAGCCATCTGGGAAGCAACTAGTAAAGTAACGTGGCATAAAATAAAATGTTTCAAGAAGGAGGGGCTGGCTAATAGTATCAAATGTATTGCACAGAGATCAAAGAGAATAAAAGCTCATATGAAATCATTGAACTTAATTATTAGAAAGTCAATGATGAAGACCTAATATACACCATGATGACTATAGTTAATATATTGTATACTGGAAATTTGGGCTTCCTTGGTGGCGCTAGTGGTAAAGAACTCACCTGCCATTGCAGGAAACTTAAGAGACATGGGTTCAACCCCTAGGTTGGAAAGACGCCCTGGAGGAGAGCATGGCAACCCACTCCAGCATTCTTGCCTTGTAAATCCCATTGAAAGAGGGACCTGGCAGGCTATAGTCCATAGGATCACAAAGAGTCAGACACAACTGAAGCAACTTAGCACACACATTCCTGAAACTTGCTAATAGAATATATCTTAAATGTTCTAACCACAGAAAAAGGTAATATGTGATTCGATTATGGTAATCATTTCACAGAGTATGTATGTATCAAAACATTACACTGTGTACCTTAACAATATACATATTTTTATTTGTCAGTCATACTACTATAAAGCAGGGGGAAAGAGAGAAAAAGTCAATGGTGACTGGTGAGAATCAGAATGTTGTTTTGATAGTATTTTGCTAGTAATATGTTCAGAAACCCAGTAGTAATATCTGAATCCTGTCCCATTGATTATTCTTCCTTCTTGTACATCTAATATACAATGATAACATCAAAATAAGTATACTGTTAATATTTACAAAGAAGTGGGTCCCAAGGCTAATTATGAGGTATAATAGATGCACTTCCCCCAAAATCTTGTGTTTCTTTGACTTGTTTTAAGAAAGAAGAGATGGAATAAGGGAGGCAGGAATGGAAAGTAAAAAGAAAGGATGGTCAGCATGCCCAAAAGACAATGCCCAATCTAGATTTGCTCACCACATGAAAATGTGGGACAGGAAATACAAGAAAGCATGAGGCATGGATGATATTTTAATACATGTTGACTTCACCCACCAATAAACATGCCTAAACAGGAATAGAACTTGTAGCATAACATACTATCCCTTCCTCCCCTTTTGGGTGGGGAGGATTTTAACACCTCTTACTCCTCAGAGACTTTTAGGAGAGAATTTCAATTAATAGGAAATTAGTGGAAATAATAAACTTGGCTGCATTTTCTAGAAGTCCCTTAGTAAACATGATGAAGGAGAGAATAAAGAGATACCAGGACCAAGAGAAAGGGTAGAGGGGTTAGGCATGATATGAATTTATTCATATATGGAATTAGGTGGCACTAGTAGTAAAGAATCTGCCTGCCAATGCAGGAGCCACAGGACATGCAGGTCCCATCCCTGGGTAAGGAAGATCCCTTGGAGCAGAAAATGGCAACCCACTCTAGTACTCTTGCCTAGAAAATTCCATGGACAGAGGAACCCAGAGGGCTACAGTCCATGGGGGTCACAAAGAATCAGACATGACTGATGATTTGAAAAGTCTGTTTGATTTGAAAAACAATATCAAAGATCCAGATTCTATCCTATTCTCCACTTTGTTATTCTTATTGTGTTAGTTTTGCCCTCTGCTGGCTTCTTCCAAAGTGGTAAGAAGTTCTAACATTTCCAGGTATCAATTTTCTAATATTTACAGGAAAGTATAGTACCTACTTCCTATTCTCAAATGCAGTATATCCCAAGTAGGAAAAGACCAACATGGCTGTGTTTGAAAGTGAAAGTGTTAGTTGCTCAGTTGTGTCCGACTCTTTGTGACGCTATGAACTATAGCCCACCGGGCTCCTCAAATCCATGGAATTCTCCAGGCTGGAATACTGGAGCAGGTTGCCTTGCCTTCCTCCAGGGGATCTTCCTGACCCAGGAATCAAACCCAGGTTCCCTGCATTGCAGGCAGATTCTTTACCACCTGAGCCACCAGTTTATAAACACTTAATAACACAAACTGAGCAAGGTAGCTCAGTGCCAAAGAATCTGCTGCCAATGCAGGGGACACTGGAGACGCAGGTTCGATTTCTAGATTGAAAAGGTCCCCTCAAGTAGGAAACGGCAATCCGCTCCAATATTCTTGCCTAGAAAATCCCATGGACAGGAGAGCCTGGCAGGCTACAGTCCATGGGTCACCAAGAGTCAGACATGTCTGAGCGACTGAGCATACACACAATAATACAAAGTATAGTGTACCAAATAGGCGCTAGAAGCAAAATTCTAGTGGAGTTCAACTTTGATAGAAGAGTATCAAAATAGTTTTTATTGAAACAAATAAGTAGCTGCAAATAACTAGTTAAAAAAACAGAAAGAATTTTTTTTTAAAAAAAGACTTGAAGTAGCAAGAAGTCCCTTAACTAACAGGATGCAGAAATCTGAAGTGAGAGCAGTGGGAAGTATTTGTTTCAAAATGGAATCACTAATGAAACTAGTAAGAAGTTGCTACTGAGAAATTATTAATTTGGTCTGACACTGGTTCTTCAGCCAGTATCACTGGTCTGACTAGTAATGTAAAATACTTTTCAAATGTTTCTTGTAACATGATGAGCTCCTCACTAATCATTTTGTTTTTAAGAATTCAATACGTTTGTTTGCAGTTTGTAAACAAACTTCTAAACTCATTTGCAACAGTCATTCTATCTGAAGTTGTAAGCATGGTAATAGGGTGACTGTGCTTTACTACTAGCTCCCCAGGTGGGCTAGTGGTAAAGAACCAGCCTACCAGTGCAGGACACATAAGAAACACAAGTTCTGTCCTTGGGTCGGGAAGATCCCTGGAGAAGGAAAGGGCTATCCATTCCAGTATTCTGCCTGGAGAATCCCATGGACAGAGGAGGCCAGAGGGTTACAGTTCAGAGGGTCGCAAAGAGTCAGACCCAACTGAAACGACTCAGCATACAGGCACAAAATCCCAAAATCAAAGAAAAGTGTTCTTAGCGAATGAGAGCAGGGCCTGTGTTTGTTCTGTTCACCACTCTATCCCCTGAGTCCAACACGTTGTTGGCACATATAGGGACTCAATAAATACTCATTGAATGAATTAATGAGGGAAATCAACACACATGGAATTTGTCTGGCTTAGGTCAGTTAAGTGGCTGACTGACTCAGCCACTTATGGCTTAGATAAGTCATCACTTTCCATATCCGTGCATAATGTGGTAAAATGACAACAAGTTGAGACAACACAAAGTATAAGTTGCCACCTGACCCCAATCCTAAATATAAGTCAAATAGTGTCAGATTTTAACTGGTCAAACAAGTGTGTCTTTTCTTAAGAAATACATAACATAGCCTATAGATGTTAATAGAAACAAATGCATTATTTCTTGGGCATTTAACTTTATGAAAAGCACTTTATTTTGCGTCACTCTCAGTTGCCCTCATTCCCAATAGGAAAACACTGCAGACCCATATGCAAAAATAGCTGATTGTATAAATTATTATGTACCAAATTATTGAAAGAGTCAAAATTTTCTTAAGAGGTTAAGAGGAGAGAGATCAATGGACTGAAATTAAAAGTTTAAAAAACAAAATGGTATTTATTTTCTCCAGTTCAAAGCCATAATATAAACAGCAAAGTTGTTACAATAAAATTATTCTTATTCCTCAGTCAGTTCAGTTGCTCAGTCGTGTCCAACTCTTTGCAACCGAACGGACTGCAGCACACCAGTCTTCTCTATCACCAACTCCTGGAGCTTACTCAAACTCATGTCCATCTAGTTGGTGAGCCCATCCAACCATTTAATCATCTTCGTCCCCTTTTCCTCCCACCTTCAATTTTTCCCAGCATCAGGGTCTTTTCCAATGAGTCAATTCTTTACACCAGGTGGCCAAAATATTGGAGCTTCAGCTTCATCATCAGTCCTTCCACTAAATATTCAGGACTGATTTCCTTCAGGATCAACTGGTTCGATCTCTTTGCAGTCCAAGAGACTCTAAAGAGTCTTCTCCAACACCACAGTTCAGTTCACAGTCAGGAATTCTTCCTCTTTGGTACCAAAATTGTTGATGAAATGTCAACTGATTAAACTACAGAGTAAATAACTTCATTTGCTTGGCTTTTACAATCTACACAGTTTTTATGTTTTTCTGGCCTATGAGTGATCATAGTATGTTTCATCATTAATTTGGGAACCCTAGGTTACAACTGGCAAAGCACAAACTCTGTGTTCTACTTCTTAATTAATAGACATCTTACCTAGCTACTAACTAGACAGGATCACCCTGCTTATCACTATGTGGTTTTGCATATTATTTAAATGAAAATTTGTCAAATAGAAGAAAAATGGCATAAGTTCCAAACCACAGAACAGGAATACATACTTTGAAAATCTCTTAAAAGAAAATTTTGACAATTTTCAAGCTGAAAGCTAAGTCAATGTATTTATCAATCACCATAAATCATCATCTTGAAAAATTACTCTGAACTCTGTGGAGAACAAGAGAGAGATGGAACTACTTTAGCAGCTCTTCCCAATATCAAAAAGAATCAAAAAGAAAAATAAGCCTTCCAGGTGTGAAGAAGCATTCCTTAGTTTACAATACAAAAGAAAAACTGTCATCTGAGGAGCTAAGATAATTTCATTATTTTATCTAAATCATTTAATTGTTGTAAGAAATATTTGGTTGAGTATAGAAGAATTCAGTAAATACATTATTGTCACTGGCTAATGATGACAGATATTCACCAGGGAGTGATTTGGTAAGAAAATAAGAATGTAATAGTGCACTGACAAGAAAAGCAAAGTCACTTCCTTCCATGTGATCTTTGTTTTGTGAAATTGCCATGAAATTTTCATTCAGGAACCGTGAGGTATTCATAGCTATTTATCATAGACCTACAAGCTAAGTGAAGACAGCTTTAAATTGTCATCCCAATGGATGAGAAACTCACAGTGTGAATAATAAGGGAAAAGAGCAGCCGACTATATATACTTATAATTTTAAAGCCCTTGTTATCTTTTTAAAAACTGTTTCAGATATCTGTTATTGCTGAGTATGAAGAAAAATTACTTTGTGTCTCTTATTTCTAAAAACTTGTGAACTTCCCTGGTGGTCCAGTGGCTAAGAGTCTGCCTGCCAGTGCAGGGAACATAGGTTCGATCCCTAGTCCAGAAAGATGCGACATGCCGCAAAGCAACGAAACTTGTGTGTGACAACTACTGAAGCCCGGGTACCCAGATTTTGTGCCCCAAAACAAAAGAAGCCCCCTCACCGAGAAGACTGCGCACCCCAATGAGTAGTAGCCCTCACCCTCTGAAACTAGAAAGTCTGAACGCAGCAACGAAGACCCAGCAGAGCCAATAAATAAATAAAATAAAAACGTACATCTTTTGAATTTTTTTTTGAATTGTCTTCTTCAGTTCCGTTCAGTCGCTTAGTCATGTCTGACTCTTTGCAACGCCATGGACTGCAGCACTCCTGGCCTCCCCGTCCATCACCAACTCCTGGAGTTTAATCTTACTCATGTCCATGGAGTCAGTGATGCCATGGAACCATCTCTTCTGTTGCCCCCTTCTCCTCTTGCCTTCAATCTTTCCCAGCAGCAGGGTCTTTTCCAATGAGTCAGTTCTTTGCATCAGGTGGCTAAAGTATTGGAGCTTCAGCTTCAGCATCAGACCTGCCAATGAATATTAATCTTACAATACAGTATATTAAAAAGTACAGCAGCATAGTACAACATTTGGCATACAGAAGCTGGCATCAAGTGAGCAAGCAAGAAGAGTTACTGACTGGAAGAGGGAAAGAAGGCGGGAGATGGTAGAGCTGAAGCATCCTCAGCAGTAGGACATGGAGGGCAAGCTGCAATTTCACTCACACTTGATGGCAAATGTTCTGGTTCCTTCTGAATGGCCGCTCCAACCTTTGTGTACCATTCTGCGCTCATGGCCTGTACCTCAGAAACTAACAATGCCTCCTCAAATAAAGAAAATTCCCTTGCCATTTCCTGCATTGTGAATCTCTTTGGTTCTTCAGTTACTTCTTCCTCTTGTCTCTCTCTGTCCTTTCTCTGGACCTTCAATTCCAGGTGCTTCTCAGCAGTACCAGCTACGTCACTGCTGCTTTTATGTTTCTTCCTGACATCCTGAGCTTGAAACAAAGATATTGTACTACTGCACTCTATACAGTACTGTAAGTAGAATACACAAAAGCATAACCCCTTGTAGAGGACACACACATGTGACGATGTATGCTGGACATGTGAACTAACCATGTGACGGTATAACACATCCTCACCTTTTTGAATGTGCACAACTTGAAGGTTCCTATGTAGAGAACTTACTATAATAAAACAAAGTTCACCCCGATTGTAAAAATATATATATAATCAAACTGTCTTTATTTATAAATGACATCTTGGTCTCTAGAAAATCCAAAGATATCTACAAAAGAGCTACTTAGAACCAATAAGTCAGATTAGCAAGGTTATGAGATGTATTATCATAAACAAAAGAACAGTTGTATTTCTAAATACTAGAAACAATCAAAAATTGAAATAAAAGTGCTATTTGTAGTGACATAAAAATGTGAGATAATTCAGGATGAATCTTACAAAAGATGTAAAACAGTTATACAGTGAAAAAGCTATAAAACACTGCTAGAACGAATTAAAGACCTAAACAAATGGAGATGGATATATGCCACCTTCATGGGTTGAAAGATGCATGAAGATATTAAATCTCCCCCAAAATGATCCATAGGTTAAACACAATCCAATAGGCTTTTCATGAAGAAATTTACAGACTGATTTAGAATTTTATATGAAAAGAAAAAGGAGATAAAACATCCAAAGCAACTTTAAAATGAAAAAGAAAGTTGGAGGACTAACAAACATGCTTTGGTTGGTCAGTCAAAATAAAAACACTACTTGATTCCAAGCTGTAATATAAAGTGATAGTAATCAAGGTAGTGTGGCATTGATGTAAAGTCAGACAAATAGAGCAGGGTAATAGGACCGAGTCCAGAAATAGGTTCACATATATATGCAAAGCTGGTTTTCCACACGTGTGTGCTAAGTCACTTCAGTCATGTCCGATTCTTTGTGACCCTGTGGACTGTCGACTGCCAGGCTCCTCTGTCCATGGACTTCTCCAGGCATACTTGAATGGGTTGCTATGCCCTCCTCCAGTGGATCTTCCCAACCCAGGGACTGAACCCACATCTCTTATGTCTCTGGGGGGCAAATTCTTTACCACTAGCAACACTCGGGATATATCCTAAGGTAAATGTTAGGTAAATGCAAATGTAAGAATCTAAAACTAATAAGAATTTTCTAGAAGAAAACAGAGGGAAAAATTTTTGCTGCCTTAAGTTAGACAAAGAGTTCTTAAATACACTATCAAAAACACAATGTATAAAAGAACAAATTGATAAATTAGTTTTCATCAAAATCAGAACATTCTGCATGTCAAATTTACTTTTTTTAAAAAAATTTAAGCAATGCATATATTTTTATTAACTTAAAAAATTTGTAAAGTTATTTTACAGATAATAGAGACATACATAACTATTATAAGTCTACCAAGGTAACTTTATACCAGAATACTCATATAGTAAACTGAAAAGCAGATAAAAGGAAAATTTTATTCCTTTCTTTTAAAAATGTGTTTATTTTTTAATTGGAGGATAATTACAATTTGTGTAGGTTTCTGCCTACAACAAATTTGTGAATCAGCAGCAATAAGTATACATACGTATGTCTCCTTCCTCTTGAATCTCCCTCCCACTCTTTTCCCATTCCACCCCTCACAGAGGTAGAGCTCCCTGTGTTATTGTTGCTGCTGCTGCTGCTTCTGCTAAATCGATTCAGTCGTGTCCGACTCTGTGTGACCCCAAAGACGGCAGCCCACCAGGTTCCCCTGTCCCTGGGATTCTCCAGGCAAGAACACTGAAGTGGGTTGCCATTTCCTTCTCCAGTGCATGAAAGTGAAAAGTGAAAAGTGAAATTGAAGTCACTCAGTCGTGTCCAGCTCTTCAGTGACCCCATGGACTGCAGCCTACCAGGCTCCTCCATCCATGGGATTTTCCAGGCAAGAGTACTGGAGTGGGGTGCCATTGCTTTCTCCACCTTGTGTTATTAGCAACCTTCAACTAGCTATCTCTTTTATATATGTTAAAGTATATGTTTCAATGCAATTCTCTCATTTGGACTCACCCTCTCCTTCCCCTGATAAAAAGTTACTTTTTGTTTTAACTAAACTTGCTATTTGAGATAATGGTAAATTCTTCCCCACTGCAAAAAATAACCCAGAGGTCCTATGTATCCTCCAATCAGCTTCCCCCAAAGGTAACATTTTTCAAAACTATGATTGCTTTTGTTGCTCAGTTGCTAAGTCTTGTCCAACTCTTTGTGACCCCATGGACTGCAGCATGACAGGATACTCTGTGCTTCATCATCTCCTGGAGTTTGCTCAAATTCATGTCCACTGAGTCAATGATCCATCCAACCATCTCATCCTCTGTTGCCTGCTTCTCTTCCTGCCTTCAATCTTTCCCAGCATCAAGTTTTTTCTTCCAGTGAGTTGGCTTTTCGCATCAGGTGGCCAAAGGATTGGAGTTACAGCTTCAGCATCACTCCTTCCTTCTATTCAGGGTAGATTTCCTTCATGATTGACTGGTTTGATCTCCTTGCTGTCCAAGGGACTGTCAAGAGTCTTCTCCAACACCACAACTTGAAAGAATCAGCTCCCTGATGTTCGGTCTTCTTTGTGGTCCAACTCTCACATCTATACATGAGCTACCGGAGAAACCATAGCTTTGACTATGGGGACCTTTGTCGGTAAACCGATGTCTCTGCTTTTCAATATGCTATCTAAGTTTGTCATAGCTTTTTTTCCAAGAAACAATTGTCTTTGAATTTCACGTCTGAAGTCACTGTCGACTTTCTTGGAGCCCAAGAAAATGAAGTCTGTCACAGTTTCTATTATTTCCCCATCTGTTTGCCATGAAGTGATGGGACCGGATGTTATGATCATAGTTTTTTGAATGTTGTTTTAAGGCAGTTTTTCCACTTTCCTTTTTCACTTTCATCAAGATGCTCTTTAGTTCCTCACTTTCTGACATTAGGGTGGTATCTTCTGCATATCTGTTGTTTTTCCTTGTTAGGTCGCTTAGTCCTGTTCATCTCTTTGAGATCCCGTGACTGCAGCAAGCCAGACTTTGATGTCCTTCAATATCTCCTGGAATTTGCACATCTGAGGTTCTAGACATTTCTCCCAGCAAGATTTTGACTCCAGCTTTTTATTCATCCAGCCTGGCATTTCGTGTGATGTACTGTGCATTTAAGTTAAATAAACAGGGTGACAATAGACAGACTTGATGTACTCCTTTCCCAATTTGGAAACAGTCCATTGTTCCATGTCCAGTTCTAACTGTTGCTTCTTGACCTGTATACAGATTTCTTAGGAGGCAGGTTAGATGTTCTGGTACTAACATCTCTTTAAGCATTCCCCACAGTTTGTTGTGATCCACACAGTCAAAGGCTTTGGCAAAGTCAGTGAAACAGAAGTACATGGTTTTCCACAATTCTCTTGCTTTTTCTATGATCCAACAGATGCTGGCAATTTGACCTCTGGTTCCTCTGCCTTTTCTAGATCCAGATCATACATCTGGAAGTTCTTGGTTCATGTACTGTTTAAGTCTAGCTTGAAGGATTTTGAGCATTACCTTGTTAGCATGTGAATTAAGTGCAATTTTCCTGTAGTTTGAACATTCTTTGTCATTGCCCTTCTTTGGGATTGAAATGAAAACTGACGTTTTCCAGTCCTGTGGCCACTGCTGAGGTTTCCAAATTTACTGGCATATTGAGTGCAGCACTTTTACAGCATCATCTTTTTGGATTTGAAATAGCTCAGCTGGAATTCCATCATTTTCATTAGCTTTGTTTGTAGTAATGCTTCCTAAGATCCACTTAACTTCACACTCCAGGATGTCTGGCTCTAAGTAAGTGATCACACCAGAGTGGTTATCCAGGTCATTAGGACCTTTTTGTATAGCTCTTCTTACTCACCTCTTCTTAATCTGTTTTGCTTCTCTTAGGTCCCTACCATTTCTGTCCCTTTTTGTGCCCATCTTTGCATGAAATATTCCCTTGATATCTCTAATTTTCTTGACGAGATCTCTGATCTTTCCAAGTGTACTGTTTTCCTCTATTTCTTTGAATTGTTCACTTAAGAAGGCTTTCTTATCCCTTCTTGCTATACTTTAAAACTCTGCATTCTGTGGGGAATATCTTTCCCTTTCACTTCTCTTCTCTTCTCAACTACTTGTAAGCCCTCCTCAGACAACCGTTTTGCCTTCTTGCATTTCTTTTTCTTGGGGATGGTTTTGTCACTGCCTCTTGTTTAATGTTACAAACCTCACTCCATAGTTCTCCCTCCATCAGACCTAATTCCTTGAATATGTTTGTCACTTCCACCATATCATTGTAAGGGGTTTGATTTAGGTCATACTCGAGTGGCCTAGAGGTTTTCCCTACTTTCTCCAATTTAAGTCTGAATTTGACAATAAGGAGTTCATGATCTGAGCCACATTCAGCTCTTGATCTTGTTTTTGCTGACTGTATGAAGATGGAAAAGCTTCTCCATCTTTGGCTGCAAAGAGTATTAATCAGTCTGATTTCCGTATTGACCATCTGGTGATGTCCATGTGTAGAGTTGTCTCTTGTGTTGTTGGAGGAGGGTGTTTGCTACGACCAGTGTATTCTCATGTCAAAACTCTATTAGTCTTTTCCCTGTTTTATTTTGTACACCAAGGCCAAACTTGCCTGTTACTCCAGGTATCTCTGACTTCTTAATTTGGCATTCTAATCCCCTATGATGAAAAGAACATCCTTTTTGCTATTAGTTCTAGAAGGTCTTGTAGGTCTTCACAGAACCTTTTGACTTCAGCTTCTTTGGCATTAGTGATTGTGGCATAGACTTGGATTACTGTGATGTTGATAGTTTGCCTTTGAAATAAATCACAACCAGGATATTGCTGCTGATAACAGCAGAAATATAGACTGTTTCCCATATGAGGATCTCTTATGTTGTCCTTTTAGAGCCGTACTGAGTTCCCTCTAGTCCTCATGCTGAATGTTAAGTCGCTTTAGTGGTGTCCAACTCTTTGTGACCCCATGACTTGTCACCTACCATGCTCCTCTGTTGCCTCCTTAACCTTGAAGATCACTAATCTGTTCTCCATTCTGTAATCTTGTCATTTCAGTGTTATTTAAATGAAAGCACACAGGATGTAAACTCTTGATATTGGTTTTCTTTTTTTCACTCAGCATAATCTCTGAATATTGATATAGGTTGTTGCATTTATCAATCTTTCCTCCCTGTTTCTTACTGTGTTACATCATTCACTCATTGAAGAACATCTGTGTTGTTTCCAATTTTGGCCTATTATAAATAAAGCTACTATTAACACTTGTGTCCAGGTTTTTGTGTGAACATAAATTTTCATCTCCTATGATAAATGGCCAAGAGTATAATTGCTAGGTTACATGGTATTAATATGTTTAGTCGTTCAAGAAACTACCAAAATGATTTCTAGTGATTGTACCATTTTGCATTCCCACCAGCAATATATTAATTTTCCAGATCCAAATTCTCCAGATCCTCATCAACATTTCCTCTTGTTATTTTGTTCCTTTTAGCCATTCTTATAGATGCGTAGTGATAACTAACTTTGATTTCAATGTGCACTTTCTTTTTTTCTTCCTCTCTACATCTTCCTCCTCTGCCTCCATCCCGCCATCATTTTTAAAAAAAGAAACAAACAACAGTGTCATGTTTCATTTCACTGGTAAGATCTGTGTGAAGAATCATATCTTGTTCCTTTGAAGGAAACATGCACCACAGCTTAAGGTGAAGGGAATGGAGGAAGGGGCGAGCTAAGAGGATATGTGTTGTGCCAGCTCCGTGGCTGTTGTTGTTTAGTCTCTAAGTCATACCCAACTCTCTGTGACCCCATGGACTGTAGCCTTCCAGCTCCTCTGTCCATCAGATTTCCCAGACAAGAACGCTGGAGTGGGTTCACCATTTTCTCCTCCAGGTGATCTTCCCAACCCGGGGGTGGAACTTATGTCTCCTGCATTAGCAAGTGGACTCTTTACCACCGAGCTACCAGTGAAGGCAGCTCTGTCATGACTTTAGATCTTACTCTGAGACTCTGTGTGTTGGCATTCACACATGCTGAGGAGAATTCTCTGTTGGGCTCTCGCTCTTATTTTAGTAATTTTCTTTTTTTTTTTTGGTCCATGCCATGCAGCTTTCAGAAATTGAACCCATATTACCCTCAGCAGTGAAAATGCAGAGTTCTAA
Organism: Antilocapra americana; assembly: GCA_007570785.1. Lineage (NCBI taxonomy): Eukaryota > Metazoa > Chordata > Mammalia > Artiodactyla > Antilocapridae > Antilocapra > Antilocapra americana. The sequence continues at coordinate 14,153,978 of ML663563.1, forward strand.
CCACTGAAATATCAGTGAATTCCTGCTGTTGGGCTCTCTGATAAACCTTGAGGGCAACTATGACCTCTGCTTTCTGGCCCACAGACACTGAACTCCTGAGACCAGCTATGGTAGGTATCAAATGTGTGGATAAACAGAATTCAAAAGTGACTGCATTGGTGTTTTCATGTAGCTGCATACAAGAAAAACACCTCAACTATGAAGGAAAATAGGTAATTTATCAAAAAATAGTTATAGTAAATTGAGAAACATCTAAGTCCCCTGTCGTCAAGACTTGCCCCTCATCTTCCTTCTCAGTACCACTGAATGAGCCTTGAGCTGACAGGGGAGCAGTAAGAGGGCATAAACAGAAGAGAAGTCAGTCAATGGAGCAGAAGAGGAGATTTTAATATTTGCTTATTTTGTGATAGGATGGAGGGAATTCACTGGGTGTGAAAGAAGCAAAAGTTAGTTCTGAATTTGCTCCAATTCCTCACAAAACCTAAGACAGATTTTTGAAAACTTGGACCAGTGTCCTGCGCACTTGAGGACCACTGTTAACAAGCAGCTGATCTGAAAGCTTTGTTGTCAGGAAGTGTGTGATTTATACTCTTTTTTTCATTTCTCCCCCTGAAAACTGGTAGATAGGGTATTGAGTGGAGGAAATATCAAATAATTGAGGTGAAAAAGAAGGGTTAGTGGAGTAGACACTACACGAACTTCTTGGCTCTGTAGAAACTCTTGAGGTGATATGTCTGCCAGATGTCAGCGAGCCTGAGGCTGGTGGTCTGACTGAAGCATCACCACAGGACTCCCTGCTTGCTGCTCTCCCTGCTCAGACCAAAGTGCTCATTGCCAGCAGTCACCCAGCCTCAACAAGTGCCACCACCAGCCCTCTTCTCACATTAAGAAAATTAGCATTTCCATAAAGGCTATTGATATTCACCATATTTTTGTGTCCTAATTTGCCATCTCTATTTCATCTTCAGTGAAATATTCCATGTTCTTTGTCCATTTTCTAATGGATTATTACTTTTACTTTTGAGAATTCTTTGTATGTTCCAAATAATAGTCTGTTCTGTTGTTGAATATGTGGATAGCAAAAATTTTCTCCAAGTCTGTAGTTTGATATTTTATCCTTTTAACAGGGAGTTTGGCAAGCATAAGTTTTCAGTTTTGATAAAATCTAACGTATTTATTTTTTCTTCTAAAGATTATATATTTGGTTTTGAGTCTAAGAATTCTTTTCCTGGCCCTAGGCCTCAGTGATTTTTTCCAATTTTTTTCTGTAAGTGTTATGGAATAAAATATAAAGCTTCACATTTAATCCAGTGACCCATTTTAAGTTAAAGTATGTGTATGGTGTATGACTTAGGTCAATATTGATTTTTTTGCTCATGGATGTCAACCTACTTCAGCATAATTTTGTTGACAAAAGCCATATTTCTTCCACTGAATTACTTTTGCACTTTTGTCAAATATTAATTGGACTGTGTGTGGCCTCTGTTTCTGGGTTCTCTATTTTGTTTCATTGTCTACTCTCCCCCAGTACCACACGGTCTTAATTATACAGATTCTTCCCAATTTATGTTTCTTTCTTGAAATTGTTTTAGCTCTTCTAGTTCCTTTCCATTTAAATTTTAGAACAATCCTGTATATACCTACAAAAAATTCTGGGATTTTGAGAAGAGCTGTATTAAACTCTTACATCAGTTGGGGAGAATTGATGTCTTTACAATGTTGACTGTGTTAAGTCTTCATATCCAGAAACAATTTGTCTTTCCATTTATTTAAGTTTGCTTTCTTCAGTCAGCATTCTGGGGATTTTGGCATACAAGTCCTGTACATGTTTTACTAGATTTACATGCAAGTACTTCATCTTTATTTTTTATTTATTTATTTATTTATTTTTTATTGTTTTTGCCATACATTGTCATGATATCACCATGGGTTTACATATGCTTCCCCTCCGGAACCCCCCTCCCTCCTCCCTCCCCCCCGGAAAATCTCGCTGCACCAGCCCCGAGCATCAATCCTGGGCTGGCGATTGATTAGACACATGACAATTAACATGCTTCAATGCCCTTCTCCCATATCATCCCACCCTTACCCTCATCCATAAAGTCCACGAGTCTATTCTATACATCTGCGTTCCTTTTGTTGTCTCGCATGTTGGGTTCTCGTTACCGTCTTTCTAAATTCCATATATATGCGTTAATATACTGTATTGTTGTTTTTGCTTCTGGCTTACTTCACTCTGGATAATGGGCTCCAGTTTCGTCCATCTGAGTAGAATTGCTTCAACCGAAACAAAAAGAATAATACTTAGGAGTATTTCTACCTAAAGAATCAAAAGACTTGTATATAGAAAATTATAGAACACTGATGAAAGAAATCAAGGAGGACACAAACAGATGGAGAAATGTGCCGTGTTCGTGGATTGGAAGAATCAATATAGTGAAAATGAGTATACTACCTAAAGCAATCTATAGATTCAATGCAATTCCTATCAAGCTACCAGAGGTCTTTTTCAAAGAATTAGAACAAATAATTTCTCAATTTGTATGGAAATACAAAAAACCACGTATAGCCAAAGCAATCTTGAGAAAGAAGAATGGAACTGGCGGAATCAACCTACCTGACTTTAGGCTATACTACAAATCCACAGTACTTCATCTTTATTGAGCGATAGTAAATGATATGTATTTATAATTTTGGTGTCCACATTTTTATAACTAGTATATAGAAAAATAATTGATTTTTTGTATGTTTATTTTGTATCTTGTAACTTTGTTGAAGTTACTAGCTTTTATGATGTTTTATGTTCTTTAATGATTCATGTCAATGTATGGCAAAAACCACTACAATATTGTAAAGTAATTAGCCTCCAATTAAAATAAATAAACAAATTTTAAAAATAGACTTTTAAATATATAAGAAGATAAGTTATAGACTGATAGAAGATATTTGCAATTCTGTATCTCCAGAAACCCTGTAGATGGTGACTGCAGCCTTGTTCCTTGGAAGAAAAGCGATGACAAACATAGCCAGCATATTAAAAAGCAGAGACATCACTTCGCAGGCAAAAGTCTGTCTAGTCAAAGCTATGGTGTTTCCAGTAGTCATGTACAGATGTGAGAGTTGGGCCATAAAGAAAGCTGAGCATTGAAGAATTGATTTTTTTGAAGTGTGGTGTTGGAGAAGACTCTTGAGAGTCCCTTGGACAGCAAGGAGATCCACCAGTCAGTCCTGAATATTCATTGGAAAGACTGATGCTGAAGCTGAAAAAAATACTTTGGCCACCTGATGCGAAGATCTGACTCATTTGAAAAGACCCTAATGCTGGGAAAGATTGAGAGCAGGAGGAGAAGAGGATGGCAGAGAATGAAATGGTTGGATGGCATCACTGACTCAATAGACATGAGTTTGAACAAACTCTGGGAGACAGAAGGAAAGGGAAGGCTGCCATACTGTAGTCCATGGGGTTGCAAAGAATTGGACACGATTGAGTGACTGAACAATAGTAACAATCTGATAAAAGATTCTTGAAATTAAACAATAGACAACTCAGTTAAAAGATGGACAAAATAATCGGAAAAGCATTCACCAAAGATTATATGCATGGCTAGCAAATATGCATATGAAGTGATGCTTAACACTCACTGTTCATTAGGGAAATGTAAACTCAAACCTTGATAAAGTCCTGCTGCTGCTGCTGCTGCTAAGTTGCTTCAGTTGTGTCCAACTCTGGGCGACCCCGTAGATGGCAGCCCACCAGGCTCCCCCGTCCCTGGGATTCTCCAGGCAAGAACACTGGAGTGGGTTGCCATTTCCTTCTCCAGTGCAGGAAAGTGAAAAGTGAAATTGAAGTCGCTCAGTCGTGTCTGACTTTTAGCGACCCCGTGGACTGCAGCCTACCAGGCTCCTCTGTCCATAGGATTTTCCAGGCAAGAGTACTGTAGTGGGGTGCCATTGCCTTCTCTGAATAAAGTACTACATACCTAATAGAATGGCTAAAAATAAACCTACAGATTTAAGTGCGGACAAAGATGTGGAATGATTGGAACACTCATCTGCAGATGGAATTGTATAATGATACAACAATTGAAAATAGTGTGGTATTTTCTTTAAAAGGTTAAAATTACATCAGGTATATGATCCATTCATTCCATTTCTAAGTAGAGATGAAGGATGAAAGCATATGTATATACATTTTGTTAGTATTTATAGATGCTTTATTTGTAGTAAACAGTGAATGAAAACAATTCAAATCTCCATCACAGATGATTAGACAAGCTGTGGTATATCTATACATGGAAAAGTAATCAGAAATAAAAAGTAATTAACTATTGATACATATAACAGCATAGATGAATCTCAAAGTAATTGTGCTGAATGAAACACACAAGACAAAATAATATACACTGTAAAATTCCCATATATAAAGTTATATTATATGCATACTAATCTATAGTAAAAGAAAGTGAATACTGGTTGTCTGAGAATGGCATTGGGAGTAGGAGAACTGTCAGAAGAGATTTCATAGGGGCTGGTAGAAGCAGTGGATGGTTATGTTCATTATCTTGACTGTGGTGATGGTTTTTCAGGTTGATACATATGTCAGACTTACCAAATTTTACACTTTAAATATATGCAGCTTATTGTACATCTTAATACATCTATTTTTAAAAACTTTTATTTAAAAATATATATATTGTTAAAACATATTTTTCTATTTTATATGCTGAATTTATTATTATTTTTAAGCATGCTAGATATTTTGTATCCAAAAATGGAGATATTAAGAGAAAGATGGAAAGGGCTTGGATGTCGGACGTCATCACAAATCTGCCATATTGGTTATTTCTCTCCAGCCATGTGTTCCTCATACATGAAAAAATTAAAAGCAACAAATTTTTTAAAACTACCAATCTTAAAATTTTTCTTATTGTTATAGGGAGTTTAATTCAAATTCTAAGAATTTGTACCTGAATAGTCACACTAAGCCATTAAAACATTAAATTGAATTGCTTACCATTATCGATTAGAGTCATGCATCCTGAAAATTAGGAAGACTATATTTTAAATGTAGGACTCTGTCCAGATTAAAGGTTACCAGAAAATACACATGTAGATTTTAAGTGCCAAATCATGTGATATAAATAACTCAGGTGAGCTGTGACACTTCTATCAGTAGACAAAAGAATCAGATATCTGTAAATGGAACTCAATGATATGATTTACTATAAATCATATTGATACAGGTAATGCTAAACCTGTCCCATCAGTCCCTAATAGCAATCCAGTTGGCATCAAAGTCAAAAGCTCTGATTTTGAAGCCAAGCAGAAGTTATGCAGACATTAGACTGGGATGGCATAATTATTTCCTTATCAAATAAGCATCTCTTAACTATTAAAATTTTTAGAACTAAGCATAGAAAAGTTAAAAAGAATCAAAAGCATCATATTAACATCTTTATGTTACAGAATCTGAGGGTATTGGGAATGTCCTTCTAATGAAAAAAAGGAGTTAAACTTTTAGAGCAACTATGTCAAGCATTCAATCCAACTTAAAATGAGTAATTTATTGATTGATTTAAACTTTTGGTTTTAAACTAAGTCTTTATTAAATGCATACATTGAAACATTTAAGAGAACTAAGAACAAACTGTGCAGAAGCTTAATATCTTTATAAGAATTAATTTTATACTTCAAAAGATTTTAAGTCATAAAGGACTTAAGGAGGGAATTGAATATTTTGTTTTATAAGCTTAGTTTTTTTAAAAAAATTTTATTTATTTATTTCTGTCTTCTTACTTGCAGCATATGGGATCTAATTCCCTGGCCAGGGATCAAACCCAAGCTCTCTGCATTTGGAGCACGGAGTCAGCCACTGGACCACCAAGGAAGTACCTATAAGAGTAGTTTAGAATATTTTAAAATATTAAATGGGACAGATCAAATCTTATTCAGAAACTGCTAAACTAAACTTGCAAGTACATTTGTATATTCAACTTATTAATAAAGCTTTAAAGAAGAACCTTGCTAAATTGAATTTCAAATTTTAATATCAAAATAAATTCTTGAATGATCTTTTTTGCACTGAAAAATTGTTTTTAAGAGTATAAAACCTCATATTTAATAATACATTCCTGATTTTTTTTCTGAATTTTGTCCCATGTTCCCATTGCCTCTTAAATTCTTAGAGTTTTAGTTTGCAAATTACCTAGTCACAGAGTTTTCAAGAACATAATTCTCAAAATTGTGGGAAATCGTCCTATATGTATACATGTGTTTCTTCTACTAGATTCTGAATTTTGTGAAAACAAGAATTGCTTCTTATTCTTTGTCTTCTGTGGACTTAGTAGTAAGGTTGGCACTCAACTGATTCTTAATAGGTACTCAATAGGAGTTCAGTAATACCTGATGCTGAAGTTGAAACTCTGATACTTTGGCCTCCTGATGCAAAGAACTGGCTTATTGGAAAAGACCCTGATGCTGGGAAAGATTGAAGGCAGGAGGAGAAGGGGATGACAGAGGGTGAGATGGTTGGATGGCATCACTGACTCAATGGACATGAGTTTGAGCAAGCTCCAGGAGTCGGTGATGGACAGGGAAGCCTGGCATGCTGCAGTCCATGGGGTTGCAAAGAGTTGGACACGACTGAGCAACTGAACTGCACTGATAACTGTTGAACAAACTCTTTTGTTTTTCTTTAATAAAGCTCTTCCTCAGCATTTGTACACAATTAATCCCAGCATGGGGCTTTCCTGTGGCTCAGATGGTAAAGAATCTGCCTATAATGCAGGATACCTGGGTTTGATTTCTGGAATGAGATGATCCCCTGGAGAAGTAAATGGCAACCCACTCCAGTATTCTTGCCTGGGAATACTGTGGACAGAGGAGCCTGGCAGGCTACAGTCACAGTTACATAGAGTTACAAAGAGTAAGACATGACTGAGCAACTTTCACTCACTCAGTCAATCCCAGAATGAGGACCTTTGACTCTTGCAAACATTTCTTGGAAGTCTTTTGACTGCTTAGCATCTGACTCTTCCTTTGATGTTTGGAAAATCTGCTACTCTACTAGTCTTGCTGGAGGCCTCTAACTATAGTAACCAAAAAGGCCAGACTGCTGACACCTATACCGTGGGCTTGTGTGGTCTAAGCTAAGATAGGATTTCCAAACAGTTTGGGAAAACAGAGCATGTTTGCCAAAGGTAACCTTAGAACAGATGTTTATTTACCTATTCCATTGTATTATTTATAATTGCAATTCATTACAACTTGCAATTATTATTTATCCAATTATATTACTTATAGGTGTTGCTTATTAATTTATTAAGCAAGTCATTCATTCAATCATACTTCATTTTGTGCCTACTGTATGCCAAGTACCATCCTAGGTCTTAGGCTTACAACAGCAAAAAGACACAGTCCTTTCCTTCATTGAGCTTAATTTCTATCTTAAATTCTATTTCTACTAGAAATGAATTTCTAGTCTTAAAAATAAAATATTAGTAATTTTTGAAATGCACTTTGCAGAAAACTAATGTAAGGATAGCAGACCTGGGAGATAGTGGCAATCAGTAGTCATAAGCTGCTTTGATCTTTATTTAATAAGAATCTTTACAAGGGATCATAAAGGGCCAAACAAAGACTAAAGGATGAGAAAGAACTGGTCAAGAACAGAAGGAAGACCATTTATAACAAAAGGAATAGCATGAACAGGGCGTCTGAGGTTAAGTAGAGTTTGTCATGTTCACATAAAATAAAGATCATACAGCCAGAACACAGGGTATGGTGGGGGAAGGTGGTAGGGAATAAGATGATTTTGGAGAAATAACAGAGGCAATATATATAGGATTTTGTGGAATGAATATTCTCTACTTATAAACTAAAAAATTTTCTCCTCTTCTTTGTTAATGCTTTCCTCTCTCCCTCTGATTTTTTGCATTCTAGAATAAGATGCCAGATCATTTTTGTAATCCTTAATATTCTTGCATGGTATTCTGCTCCTGGTAGTCCTTTGTTATTGTTCAGTAATTACAACAATTCATTTTCTCTACTTCAAATTAACTCATGCAACTTAAATTTTTATTGTTAATTCTGCTGTCACCATCTTCTCTGGGGCTTTTAAATGTCTTCTTAAATGATTCCTCTCACGACAGTTCACACATAGGTATTTTTGCCTACACATTCTTACATGTTTTTCCTCTGTTCCACGATTTCCCTAAGGCTTATGTTTTTTGCTCACTCCTGCAAACAGACCATTATTTTCACCAATTATCTCTCATGCCAACACTACTCAACCACACCATCATAGTTAAGTTTCTTTCCAAGAGTACTTAAGAATTTTTTAAAATTCTGTGCTTTATTTTTGCCTCTAAATTTCTTCATGTTACTCAAAGAAACACAGACTTGAGTAGACTTCAGAGATTCTTTAGTTTCCTATCTTTATTTTACCAATAATCTATTTAAAATATATCATTCATTATTCAATGCTTAACAATCTCATATGTAAATCTTTAATTCCTTAATATCTCTATGTTTTAAACAGCCTAATTTTTCACAGTACTTTACAGAGGTCGGTTGGCATCAGAAATGTCCATGTAGGCTTTCTTAGAAAAAATTAAAACAAAATATTAAAACACATTATAAAACATTAAACACACAGGATGAATTTTCCCCAAATTCCCAGGTAAACAGATTTGTCATTTGCAGGTCTTTTATATCAATTTTACATTCATATTCATGTAACAATAGACATGCTATAGATATTAGCCATTCAACTTGAAGTAAGCAATATGAAAAATAAATCAAAAGACAAATAATTACACTGCATAATTAAATTAGATTCTAGTTTTATACTCTGTCATTCTTCACAAAGCTGTCCAGGAGATAAGCAAAAGAAAGCAGTGAGGATCCTCCAGGCAAATTTCCCTTACCTCAAGGCTGGAAAGAAATCTACATATATCTTTTTCTTTTGTTCCCCTTCATTTGTGTAAGTAGCTGAATGACCAAATAATGTTTTCAGATTTAAAAATGCTTAAACATTTTCTTTGCTAAAAGTTGTCTCATCTGTTACTAAGGAAAAGAAATGTTTGAGCAGATGTTCAGAGAAATGAAGTTTCCCAGGTACTGAAAAGGAAAACGCTGATCTGCATGTTACCATGGAGTTAGTGTCTGCCTTCCTTCACGGCAGTTAAAGAACAGTCTAATTATCTGAAAAAAAGCAACACTTTATCTTGGCAAAGTAGTTCATTAGACTTTGAAATATCTCCATAAATCAGTTGTTTTCTTACTCTACCACAAGTTCTAAATATCTTTGCCTCAAACAATATTACAAGCTATTTACAACAGAAAAATACCCTTGTTGTAATGTTACAATAATTTTATGATGAAAATCATGAACTTCTATTTTAAACTCTCTAGGGAAAGAACAAAACTCATTCATAAGAAAACTCTTTATAAGAATAAAATACTGTATTTTAAGTGTTCTGTCAATAACACTATGTATTTTGTAAGAAAATACACTGATATTTTCTGCAACTGTTTTTCCTAAGAACATGAATTTAATGCCAGATATTTTTATTTCTTACTATCTTAGGCACTGCTGCTTTCACAAATGGAATTTATTAACTTGAAAGATAGTACCAAACCCAAGGTAAATCTGTGTGTAAGAGGAAAATAAAGATTGTTACTACAATTGTCAATAAAGTGTACATATATACATTGTGGCTACAATACAGTTTTTGTACATGTGAAAGAGGAAAGTACATGTTGATTAATTAATTACTATTAGAAATAAGTAAATAAATAAATAAAACCATACCAATGTCTATAAAATAAGAAGTATAAATGTCTCTCTTCTTTCTCCCCCACCACTCCTATTTACATCAAGGCCATCCTGTAGACGGAAAGAGTGTCAATTATTTCTACTTTTAGTTATTTTGATGGTTGCCATCAAGCTAAAGAAATTTTAACTTTCAGGGTCCTCTGGGTGCGTGTCTCTCCCAGCATTCTGGGAGTGGCCCAGAAGTGGATCCAGATTATGTGAGACCTAAAATGCATACATTTGGGAAGATACATCTTTAAGAAAGTGTTCATACAAAATTACATATACAAATGAAACTCTGAGCCAAGCCATGTAGGGCCACCCAAGATGGAAGGGTCATTGTAGAGAGTCCTGGCATAACATGATCTACTGGAGAAGGGAATGGCAAACCACTTGAGCATTCTTGCCTTGGGAAACTGATGAACAGTATGAAAGGCAAAAAGATATGGCACTGAAAGATGAATGCCAAGATCAGTAGGAGTCCAATATGCTACTGGAGAAGAGCAGATAAATAGCTCCAGAAGGAATGAAGAGACTGAGCCAAAGTGGAAACAACCCTAGTTGTGGATATGCCTGGTGGTGAAAGTAAAGTCTGATGCTATAAAGAACAATATTTCTTAGGAACCTGGAATGTTAGGTCCATGAAACAAGGCAAATTGGAAGTGGTCAAACAGGAAATGGCAAGAGTGAACATCAACATTTTAGGAATCAGTGAACTAAAATGGATGGGAATGGGTGAATTTACAACCATTATATCCACTATTGACACAAGAATCCCTTAGAAGAAATGGAGTAGCCCTCATAGTCAACAGAAGAGTCCGAAATGAAGTACTTGGGTGCAATCTCAAAAATGACAGGAAAATCTTGGTTTGTTTCTGAAGGAAAACCATTCAGCATCACATTAATCCAGGTTTATGCCTCAACCACTAATGCCAAAAAAGCTGAAGTTAAACAGTTCTATGAGGACCTACAAGACCTTCTAGAACTAACACTAAAAAAGATATCCTTTTTATCATAAGGGATTAGAATGCAAAAGCAGGTAGTCAAGCGATAGATACCTAGGGCAACAGGAAAGTTTGGTCTTGGAGTACAAAATGAAGCAACAAAAGCTAACCAGTGCCAAGAGAGTGCACTGGTCATAGCAAACACCTCTTCCAACAACACAAGAGATTACTCTGCACATAGATGTTACCAGATAGTCAATACTAAAATCATATTGATTATATTTATGCAGCCAAAGATGAGAAGCTCTATACAGTCAGCAAAAAAAGACAGAGAGCTAACTATGGCTCAGATCATGAACTCCTTATTGCCAAAATACTTCCATTCAGAATTAAATGAAAGAAAGTAGAGAAAAGAACTAGGCCATTCAGGTATGATCTAAATCAAATCTCTTATGATTATACAGTGGAAGTGACAAATAGATTCAAGGGATTAGATCTGATAGAGTGTCAGAAGAAATATGGACAGAGGTTTGTAACATTGTAAGAAGGCAGTGATCAAAACCATCCCCAAGGAAAATAAATGCAAAAAGGCAAAATGGTTATCTGAGGAGGCCTTACAGATAGCTGAGAAAAGAAGAGAAATGGAAGGCAAAGAATAAAGGAAAGATATAACCATCGGAATGCAGAGTTCCAAAGAATAGCAAGGAGAAATAAGAAAGCATTCTTAAGTGAACAATGCAAAGAAATAGAGGAAAACCACAGAATGGGAAAGATTAGAGATCTCATCAAGAAAATTAGAGATACTAAGGGACCATTTCATGCAAAGATGAGCACAATAAAGGAAAGAAATGGCAAAGGCCTAACAGAAGCAAAAGAGATTAAGAAGAGATAGCAAAAATACACAGAACTATATAAAAAAGGTTTTAATGACCTGGATAACCATGGTGCTGTGGTCACTCACCTAGACCCAGACGTCCTGGAGTGTGAAGTCAATTGGGCCTTAGGAAGAATTACTACAAACAAAGTTAATGAAAATGATGGAATTCTAACTGAGCTATTTCAAATCCTAAAAGATGATGCTGTAAAAGTGTTGCACTCAATATGCCAATCTGGAAAACTCAGCAATGGCCACAGGATTGAAAAGCGTCAGTTTTCATTTCAATCTCAAAGAAGGACAATGCCAAAGATGTTAAATTACCATAAAACTGCATTAATTTCACATGCTAGTAAGGTCATACTCAAAATCTGTCAAGCTAGGCTTCAACAGTACACTAACCAAGAACTTCCAGATGTACAATCTGGATTTAGAAAAGGCAGAGGAACCAGAGGTCAAATCATCAACATCTGCTGGGTCATAGGAAAGGCAAGAGAATTCTGGGAAAGCCATATATTTCTGCTTTATTGACCACGTTAAAGCCTTTGACTGTTTGGATCTTAACAACTGTGGAAATTCTTTAAAAGATTTGGATACCAGACCACCTTACCTGCCTCCTGAGAAACCTGTATGCAGATCAAGAAGCAACAGTTAGAAGTGGACATGGAACAATGGACTGCTTCAAAGTGGGAAAGGAATACATCAAGCCTGTCAGTTGCCCTGTTTATTTAACTTATATTCAGAGTACATCATGCAAAATGCCAGGCTAGATGAAGCTCAAGCCGGTATCAAGATTGCCGGGAGAAATATCAATAACCTCAGATATGCAGATGACTCCACCCTAATGGCAGAAAGCAGAGAGGAACTAAAGACCTGCTTGATGAAGGTGAAAGAGTACAGTGAAAATGCTGGCTTAAACTCAGCATTCAAAAAACTAAGATCATGGCATCCAGTCCAACTTCATGGCAAATAGATGGGGAAAAAATGGAAACAGTGGCAGACTTTATTTTCTTGAACTCCAAAATCACTTGGGATGGTGGCTGCATTCTTGAAATTCAAAGATACTTACTCCTTGGAAGAAAAGCTACAGCATGTTAAAAAGCTGAGACATCACTTTGTTGACAAAAATCTGTGTAGTCAAAGCTATGATTTTTCCGGTAGTTATGTACTGATGTGATAGATCATAAAGAAGGCTAAGCATTGAAGAGTTGATGTTTTTAAACTGCTATGTTGGAGAAGACTCTTGGGAGTCCCTTGAATGGCAAGGAAGTCAAACCAGTCAATCAACCCTGAAAATTCATTGGAAGGACTGATGCTGTTTGCCCACCTGAAATGAAGATCCAACTCAGTGGAAAATACCCTGTTGCCAGGAGAGATTGAGAGGGCAGGAGGAGAAGGGGTCGACAGAGGACGAGATGGTCAGATGGCATCACCAAGTCAGTGGACATGAATTTGAGCAAACTTCAAGAAATTGTGAAGGACAGGGGAGCCTGGCATGCAGCAGTCCATGGGATCACAAAGAGCTGACACAATTCAGTGACTGAACAAACATATACAAAGCTGCAAAATTGCTAGGGCTCCCTCAATGTCTTTCAGAAAATCTTTGCAGGTGAGCATTCCTTAAGCTCATGATTCATTAGTTTCAAGGCCAGTGGGTTCTTGGTTGCCATTTTTAGACTTACCAAGAGCATTATACAGTATATTTAGATTACCTACTCAGAAGCATAAGGACATTTAGTGTACCTACCTTATCTATCTATTTTTCCTTTTCTTTCCCTCATTTACCTTCTGATTTTTATAGTATATTTTCTGTTCTTCTATTGATAGGTAAGGTTCACGACAGTCACTAAAATTAAGTCTCTAATCTTTTTTAGATTTATTCCAAAATGCAATCAACAGTAATACAATATTATTATATAAATTATATTTTGTGTTGAATCAAGTAATATATTTGATGCCTACAGAAATACATGTAACCTTGTATTGTTAAATTTTCCTACTCTAAGGGAAATCTTCTAAGCATTTTGACTTACGATATTTTTTTTTTTCAAATTTTTTCTTAACTTATGGATAAGACTTAGCTGACCTGTTTCTTATATTCTTGCTTCCAATTTGTTTGTGTTTGTTTAAACACTGACTGGATTAATTCCTCAAATAATTTTTTATCTAGTTTTGTAGGGGATAGAGTTTGTGAATGTCCTTCAAAATTGAATGACTTCACAGACTCTTACTAGCTGCAGAAAATATTCTTTATGCAAAAGTTTCAAGGACACATATTTAATTTAGTTTTCCATGTGTATATTTTATCATAATAACATGTTTTTAAAAGAATTTCAAAGAAAATTATGGGAAGGAAGGAGAGCAGTAAGCATACAGAGGTAATGTTTATTTAATTTGCCTCAAGTTAAATGAGACCAATCTGAGGTGAAATCACCTTTTGCAATTGTTAGAAAGCATGCATTTATATGACTAAAAGCTAGGAGGAAATATTAGCTTTAGCCTTCACACTATTCAGCCAGAAGTGTTAACTATTTTCTAAAAATCTAAACATTTTTCCTAAAAGGGTTTTCTTCCTTTTTGTTTTCTCAACATTCAGGCTGAGAACAACTATGCCTTGTGAACTACCAAAAAATACTCTAATATATAATTTCAGAATGACTTAGTGGGATGATAAGTACTCCTTCAACAATTCAATATACTAAAAGTAATCTCCTTTTCTCATTGAGGTTTTCTTGTATGTATTAAATAAATTGTTTATACTCTATAAGCCTAGGAATATAGGTCATTATACTCCAACTTTAGAAACTCTTCAAAGTAATACATTTACAGTATCTAATAAGAGATTATAATTTCTTCCTGCCAATTTTCTTAATATTTTCAATAATCATCAGTGCCAGTAAAAATGATATATACACCTTTTAAAATATTTGTGCAAATTTGTGTTCATGACTCACTCATGAGCTATGGGAATCCAATAATCCTGTACTTTTTCCTCATGTAGAAGAGAGGCAATTTGAGTAAACACAAGCTGACATGACCAGCATGATTGTTTTCTATGTACTTATTATCAGTCTGAATAGCTGTCTGATAGAGAACTGTGTTTTTGTCAGAGTCATAAATGGGTTGAGCTAGGATCTAAGGAGAAGGCTTTGACTTTCTGTTTTTCCATTCCCTGAGCTTTATGTTCATTTCCCACCCCTGACTTATTTGACTTCTTATCCCTTACCACTATATCCATCTTGTTGTTGTTGTTTAGTTGCTAACTCATGTCTGTCTCTTTTGCGACCCCATGGACTGTAGCCCACCATGCTCCACTGTCCTTGGGATTTCCCAGGCAAGAATCCTGGAGTAGGTTGCCATTTCTTTCTCTAGGGGATCTTCCCAACCCAGAGACTGAACCTATGGATTCTTTACCACTGAGCCACCTGGGAAGCCCTGTATCCATCTTAGCGTGTTTTTAAAGCAGGTTTTTGAAGTCTATCCATCAATTAGTACATGGCCTTTTGCTAAGTTGTAAGACAGAAGCCAAATAATAATGATAGGAATGACCAAGTAGTTCACACTTGAACTAGGAAGGCAGCATTCCTGGTGGAATTAGAGAACACTGATGCTGAATTATGTGGTGTGAACTGTCAACTCAATAGATTTTTAGGGAAAGAAATGATCACTTCAGGTTATAGTTGTATATAATTTAGGGTTCTTTGATGGCTCACTATAGAAATTGACTGCCTAATGTAAAGAAAAAATTTAATTGGAAAGCTATGATATTCTTATAAACCTACAGAAAGACTAAAGAATTACCCACAAAATGACAGATTCCAAAGAAAGCTGCCAGAATTGCTTGGTTGTGTTGTAAGAATGTGGCCCCTGGAGTAAATATGCTTCATCTATTTTTTCATGTTGTGTCACTTCACTCACTTATCAAAATCTCAGGAGAGAAAATGTGACAAGTCAAATGATGACTCCTTGACTATAATAAATCAGGGCACCTTGACTTGCAGCTCACAAAGTGGATTTCTGCTTCTGCCTACAATGGAATAATATAAAAACAACAGTTTGTGAATTATCTCTCAGTTCTTCATAATATCTTTGCTCTTTACTTGGAATCAAAGAATGACAATCCAATAGATTCAAATCTAAATAGATTTCCAACAATATTTACATCTATAAAATGAATGATTTCTTTTGCTATTCCACATGACGATTTGAAGGTAACAGCACTGGAATTCTGGCCTAGGTGTTTAGTAACTGTTTGATTTTGTGTAAGATGCATCCTATAACCCTTCAGTTTCCCAGCTTGCAAGATTATTGTGGGAATTAAGGCAAATTCATATAAGAGCTGTTTGCAACATATGTACAAAATAAATGGAGGCATTTTATATTATTATTGAATAAGTAAATGTATCCAGAATAGGCTTAACTGATGCAATAGATAAGACTCCACTTTTCTGTTAAATAAGATTTCCTACATTTCTGTCCATACTTGGTAAAAATTATTAATCCCATGTATTTCCTTCAAACTCTTATTGAATTAAAAAATATAAATTGTTTAAAATAGAATCAAAAGCAATCACAGAAATTAGAGTTTTCTAAAATGGTTCATGGGCAGAAATTTTTATTAAGCATAACCTTGTATTTTGAGACCTGTTCATCCACTTGTTTTGTTTTTTGTATTTTAAGGTGATGGTTTGAGGTCAGGTTTACCAAAGTATAACATGTAACCTGCTGCTGCTAATTATATTATTTTTTACTCTGATAAATGTTCTGTTACTATATTCAATGTTATATTCTGAGTGTATTATTGGTAACCTTTCATTGCTATGTTTGAAAACTTGTAGTACTGAAATATAACAAAAGACAAAGGAAGGCATTTTGTATTGGTGGTGTTAATTAATTCTGATTTTTACCATGAGAAGCTATGGTTCTGGCTACAAAATGAAGTCAGGGAGATACATAATAGGGACCTTCAGAGTGTCTGGGCGATACCCACTGAAGGTCTCTTGGTGCCATCATGCCCAGTGAAAATTGTGGATAGAAGATTGTAGCAACCAGACTGCCAAGCACAAGGATATCAAGGGCACAGACTCTTTGTTGGTGGAAGTCAGGCTCGTTCCAGAAGGAAAGCAACATAAATCAACCAGGTTGCATGTCTAAGCTGAGAAAATTCTAAATTTAGTAATGGAGGAGGGAGATAGATAATGTCTGTTATGGCCTTGGAATCAGGTACAGCACTGGGGATGGCAGCTTGTTTCACCTACTTTCTTACGTTCAGTCTTGGCAGAGATGCCAGCTGGCCGCCATATTGAAAGGAATTCTGTAACTGACTGGACTTCATAGAGGGAAACTGGAAATGCGAGTTGTAGGCACAGAGAATAGACTATTGTAACAACTCTTGTGTGCCTCTTGTAATACTTTTATTTTGATCTTAGTTGTGAAGACTAGTTCTCCAGAAGACTTCAGCCAGATAGATTCTTTCAAGTGTAACCTGATAGCCATATTGCCTCAGGCCAACACTGAGCACTTCTTACTTCCTGTTGGAAGGCTTCTATTAGGCAAGTCATTAGATATCACAGAATTCTCTCAATATTCATGCTCGAGTAACTAAGAAATCTAGAGGTGTTAGTGCCCTGTGGCTTAGCCTTCATCAATGGAGAAGGGAAAGTGAAAGTGTTTGGTGCTCAGTTGTGTGCTTAGTATGTATTTACTTTTCCTTAATTGTCTAATAAATGTCTTTTTTACAATCAGTTTATTGTAGTCAGGATTATAACAAGATCATACAACTCTCAGTCTATAGCAGTTCTTTTTCTTTCTTTCCTTCCTCCCTTTCTTTCTCTCTTTTATCTCTTCCATTTGTTTATTTACAGAAAAATTGGGTCATTTGTTCTGTAGAGTTTTCCATATTCTGGTTTGGACTGATTGGTTCCTCTAGGTTCACTTTAACTATCATCCCTTATTTAAAAATATAAGTATCATTTCTAAAAAATTTCTCTGGAAAATATGTGTTACTGATTATCTGGGAATGGTTTCTATCTGTTTCCTTGTGCTGACTTTTCTGATTTCTGACTTGAGTGCTTTGCATTCTCCAATCTGCTGAGGCAAAAGAAAGTTCATTCCAATTCACTTGGAGGAGTAACTTCTTTATTGTGTCTATGCTGAAATTGTGTTTCTACATGGAGTTGTGTTTGGTTATTCATATCATATCTCATTCCATAATGATTTGAGGTGTTATACCAACCTACATACAAATCAACAATTTAAAAATAATGTATTAAAGAATTCAGGGCAAAAGGAATGCTAAGGTAGGAAAATATATAAAATTTAAGGTGTCACTCTGAACAGAATGATGGTAACCAAGATGATTCATGTAAAACACAATTAGTCATTCTGCATGATTATAATATATCAATGGTAGTACTATTTACCAGGGCTTAGAACAATACATTATCCACAGGATGAATAAAAAACTAGTTTCTAACTATCCTACAATTTATGCTTATCACACAGTCTCCATATCTGACCAACTGAAGCTATTTAAGCCATATAGGCAACTTAAAACATAAATTTTGTATAAATCTTGGTATACCGTCTGGGAATTAAATATGAAGACATTGAGAGTAGATAGCATGTAAGAATAAGAACAGTAGGTTTGAAAGATTTAGATTCAAGGTTAAGACAGGATAGACAGTTATTTCTAAAGCCTAGAAATAACAATTACTGCTTTTTTCCATTAAAGAAAAGATTAAGAGCATTGCGATGGTGTAAGGATAAGGAGTAACTTCAAAATAAAGTGTGATTGGACATTTAGCAAGTAGGAAAAATACTTCATAGAAGCAGTTTAGAGCTAAAGATTATCCATAGACATGATTGGAACGCTTCAGATCTAATTTTCTAATCTGAAGCATTACAGTTATGTATTTCCCTGAATGGTACCTATATATTTAAAAAAACATTAACTTAAAACTCATTTGGATGTATTATAAAGCCCAAGACAAACCATTTTTAAAATTGAAAACAAAACTGAAACACAATTAAAACATTCTTTAAATATTCAAACAAAATAAGATTTTTATTTTTAGATACAATAAAATGCAGAAACACAGTTCTGTTTCTTGTTAGAACCATTGAGAATTCAGGAGGATTAAATATAGACATACCAACACATGTTTTGCAGGAGAAAATTAACTTGAAATTACATTAAAATGTAAAGTGCCATGTAAAATTATTACTCGGTTTTACTGTGTACTTAGCATTGTCAGGCACTGAAGGCAAGGAAAAAATAAGCAAACAGATAAACCAAGTATAGCTTTTGGATCTTGCCTGAGAATTGCTGACAGGACCTCCCTGTCATCATAACAGTGTAATCAATGTTTTTGGAAGTCTTATCCCTTTGTTTCATTATTTAAATCAGAATATTCTATGGTCAGAGATTCTTTTTATATTCATATCCACACAAATGTCTACCAACTGAATGTTAAGTCAAGTTCAAATATTTTATCCTCTAGAGAATACACATGTGACAGTTTCAAAAATGAAGGGAAAAAAAACTATAAAATTTAAGTAAATTACTTCTTTAGTACGCTAAGCCTTCTTGTATAAGAATCAACCAAACTGAAACCCATTTATTTCTAGATTCAATGAAAAGCATTTTGACTACTAGCAGGATAATAATTCTGGGGTCTCGTGTTACAGTATGGCTGGTCATACATTTAAGTCAAAACCAGTTTAGTCGATTAAATTTATTCTGATATTTATTAATTCAACAAAATTTTATTGATCACTACTATAGCCAAAAACTTTACTTAGTTCTAGGACTGTAGAAGCAAGTGAAGCAAATTCCTTTCCTCAAGAGTCACCAGTTTAGCAGAGGAAATAAGAGGAAATCTAGGATTATAATTTTTCCTAATATGAGCCAAGTTAGAAAGAGAATTGTAGAGGCAGCTTGAGCTGAGCAAGGCTGGTCGGGGTGGGGGTGGTGGTGATAGTAGTAGTATTATAGTCAGCCTGAGGTTATACTCAAAGTTCTCCAAGCCAGGCTTCAACAGCATGTGAACCATGAACCTCTCCATGTTCAAGCTGGATTTAGGAAAGGCAGAGGAACCAGAGATCAAATTGCCAGCATCTTTTGGATCATCAAAAAAGCAAGAGTTCCAGAAAAACATCTACTTCTGCTTTATTGACTATACCAAAGCCTTTGACTGTGTGGATCACAACAAACTCTGGAACATTCTTCAAGAGATGTGAATACCAGACCACGTGACCTGCCTCTTAAGAAATATGTGTGCAAGTCAGGAAGCAACAGTTAGTACTGGACATGGGACAACAGACTGGTTCTAAACTGGGAAATAAGTACATCAAGGTTGTATATTGTCACCCTGCTTGTTTAACTTATATGCAGAGTACATCATGAGAAATGCTGTGCTGGAGGAAGCACAAGCTGAAATCAAGATTGCCAGGAGAAATATCAATAACCTCAGATATGCAGATGACACCACCCTTATGGAAGAAAGTGAAGAAGAACTGAAAAGCCTCTTGATGAAAGTGAAAGAGGAGAGTGAAAAAGCTGGCTTAAAACTCAACATCCAAAAAACTAAGATCATGGCATCCGGTCCCATCACTTCATGGCAAATAGATGGGGAAACAGTGGAAGCAGTGAAAGACTATTTTGGGGGGCTCCAAAGTAACTGCAGATGTTGACTGCAGCCATGAAATTTAAAGATGCTTGCTCCTTGGAAGAAAGTTATTACTAACCTAGACAGCATATTAGAAAGCAGAGATGTTACTTTGCCAACAAAGGTCTGTCTAGGCAAAACTATTTTTTGCAGCAGTCACGTATGGATGTGAGAATTGGGCTATAAAGAAAGCTGAGTGCCAAAGAATTGATGTTTTTGAACTGTGGTGTTGGAGAACACTCTTGAGAGTCCCTTGAACTGCAAAGAGATCCAACCAGTCCATTCTTAAGAAAATCAATCCTGAATTTTCATTGGAAGCACTGATGCTGAAGCTGAAACTCCAATACTTTGGCCACCTGATGCAAAGAACTGACTCATTTGAAAAGACTCTGATGCTGGGAAAGATTGAAGGCAGGAGGAGAGGGGGATGACAGAGGATGAGATGGTTGGATAGCACCAGTGACTCAATGGACATGAGTTTGAGTAAACTCCGGGAGTTGATGATGGACAGGGAGGCCTGGTGTGCTGCATTCCATGAGTTGCAAAGAGTGAGACATGACTGAGCAACTAAACTGAACTAAACTGAGGTTGTGCCTGAGGAGGTGTGTGAGGACCTCATGGACATAGTGATACTCTAGATTATCTTTAATGGATAAGGGAAAGGTGCATACCTGCGTGTGTGTGTGTGTGTGTGTGTGTGTGTGCTCAGTCATGTCTGACTCTTTTTGACCTCATGGACTGTAGCCCTCCAGGCTCTTCTGTCCATGTTATTTTCCAGGCAAGAATACTGGAGTGGGTAGCTATTCCCATCTCCAGGGGATCTTCCTGACTCAGGGATTGAATTCACATTTCTTGCGTCTCCTGCATTGGCAAGCAGATTCTTTACCACAGCGCCACTTGGGAAGACCAAGAGAAAAGTGAGAAAAGTATTTTAAGAAAAGGAAAACTACATTATACACTGGAAAAAATCTAATAAATTCCCTTTGGCTGAAGTGAAGTTTGATTATTTGGAACAATGGGAGTGGGAGGATATAGTGAAAGGTGGGAGGAAGCAGGTAGTGGTTAGAAACTGTAGGTAAGTTTAAACTTTATTTTCTCATGTAGAAGCACTGATGGATATTTAAGCAAAGGAATGATATGACCAGGTTTAAATACTGTAAATTTGAAACAGCATTGTTTCATGAAACGAACTGTGAAACATCATGGTGAATCAAACTGAATGATAAAGCAACTAATCAGAAGCCAGGTCTGAGTGTGAAGCACAGAGGAGTGAGAGAGAATGGTTATGAACTGGGTAGCAGAGAATTTGGCAGGACCTGGTAACTGGGACCATGGGGGAAGAGGAAGGAGGAGAAGCCAAGAGTGGTGCTTAGACTTGAATAACTGGGTGAATGGTGGCACCCTTCACTGAGAGAGAAGGCATCAAAAGAGGGGAGAGGTGAGGGGGGAAAAAAAGAACTGAATTACTAAAAAATGTAGTTATGTTTTATTGAAAGATAATTGCTTTACAGAATTTTGCTGTTCTCTGTCAAACCTCAACATGAATCAGCCGTAGGTACACACGCATCCCTTCCTTCTTGAGCTTCTCTTTCATCTCCCTCCCCATCCTACCCCTCCAGATTGACATAGAGCCCCTGTTTGAGTTTCCTTAGCCATACAGCAAATTACTGTTTGACATCTTTTCTACAAATGGTAATATAAGTTTCCATGTTAATCTTTCCATACATCTCACCCTCTTCTCCCCTCTCCCCAAGTCTTCTCTCCATGTCCGTTTCTCCACTCCTGCCCTGTAAGTAAATTTTTCATTACCACTTTTCTAGATTCCATATATATGCATTAGAATATGATATTTATCTTTCTCTTTCTGACTTGCTTCACTCTATATAATAGGTTCTAGGTTCATCCACCTCATATAACTGACTCAAAGGTGCTCCTTTTTAAGGCTGAGTAATATTCCATTGTGGATATGTACCACAACATCTTTATCCATTCCATTGTTGATGGACATCTAGGTTGCTTCCAGGTTCTAGCTATTGTAAACAACGCTGAAATGAACAATTGGATACACACATCTTTTACAATTTTGGTTTTCTCACGGTATTTGCCTAGGAGTGGAATTGCTGGGTCATATGGTGGTTTTATTTCTAGTTTTTAAAGGAATCTCCATACCATTTCCCATGGTGGCTGTATCAATTCAAATTCCCACAAAAAGTACTAGAGAGTTCCCTTTTCTCCACACCCTCTCCAGCATTTATTGTTTGTAGGATTTTTGATAATGGCCATTCTAACTGGTGTGAGGTGATATCTCATTGTAGTTTTGATTTACATTTCTCTAATAATGAGTGATGTTGAGCATCTTTTCATGTGTTTTTTGACCATCCATATGTTGTCTTTGGAGAAATGTCTATTTAGGTCTTTTTCCCACTTCTTGATTGGGTTGTTGGTTTTTCTGGTATTGAGTTGTATGAGCTGCTTGTATATTTTGGGAATGGATCCTTTGTCAGTTTTTTCACTTGCTATTATTTTTCTTTCATTCTGAGAGTTGTCTTTTCACCTTGCTTAGTGTTTCCTTTGCTGTGCAAAAGCTTTTAAGTTTAATCAGGTCCCACTCATTTATTTTTATTTTTATTTCCATTACTCTAGGAGGTGGGCCATAGAGGATCTTGCTTTGATTTATGTCATTAAGTGCTCTATGTTTTCCTCTAAGAGTTTTATAGTTTCTGGTCTTACATTTAGGTCTTAATCCATTTTGAGTTTGTCTTTGTGTATGGAGTTAGGAGGTGTTCTAATTTCATTCTTTTACATATAACTGTCCAGTTTTCCCAGCATCGTTTATTGAAGAGCCTGTCTTTGCCGTATTGTATATTCTTGCCTCTTTTGCCAAAAATAAGATACCCGTAGATGCATGGGTTTATTTCTGGACTTCCTATCTTGGTCCACTGGTCTATATTTCTGTCTTTGTGCCAGTACCATACTGTCTTGGTGACTGTAGCTTTGTAGTATAATCTGAAGTCAGGAAGGTTGATTCTTCCAGCTCTATTCTTCTTTCTCAAGACTGCTTTGGCTATTCGGAGCCTTTTGTGTTGTGAAAAATTCCGTTGGTAATTTGACAGGGATCACATTGAATCTGTAGATTGCGTTTGGTAGTATAGTCATTTTCACAATACTGATTCTTCCTACCCAGGAACATGGAATATCTCTCCATCTGTTTATATCATCTTTTATTTCTTTCATTAGTGTCTGATAGTTTTCTGTGTACAGTTCTTTTGTCTCCTTAGGTGAGTTTATTCCTAGATATTTGATTTTTTTTTTTGCTGCGATGTTGAATGAGATTGATTCCTTAATTTCTGTTTCTGATTTTTCATTGTTAGTATACAGAAACGCAAGTGATTTCTGTGTATTGATTTTCTATCATGCAACTTTGCTAAATTCACTGATTAGTTCTAGTAATTTTATGATACTATCTTTAGGGTTTTCGATGTACAGTATCATCATCTGAGAACAGTGAGAGTGTTACTTCTTTTCTGATCTGGATTCCTTTTATTTGTTTATTTATTTTTACTCTGACTGCTGTAGCTAGGACTTCCAGAACTATGTTGAATAATAGTGGTGAAAGTAGGCACCTTTGTCTTGTTCCTGACCTTAGAGGAAATGCTTTCATTTTTTTACCATTGAGAATAATGTTTGCTGTAGGCTTATAATATATGGTTTTTACTATGTTGAGGTAGGTTCCTTCTATGCTCATTTTTTGAAGAGTTTTAATCATAAATAGGTACTGAATTTAGTCAAAGGCTTTTCCTGCATCTATTGAGATTATCATATGGTTTTTATCTTTAAATTTGTTAATATGATGTATCACATTGATTTGCATGTATTGAAGAATCCTTGTATCCCTGGAATAAACCCAACTTGATCATGGTGTATGAGCTTTTTGATGTGTTTCTGATTTTTGTTTGCTAAAATTTTGTTGAGGATTTTTGTATCTATGTTCATCAGTAATATTGGCCTGTAATTTTCTTTTTTTGTGTTATCTTTGGTTTTAGTGTCAGGGTAATGGCAGCCTCATAGAATGAGTTGGAAGTGTTGGTTCCTCTGCAATTTTTCTGAGACAGTTTTAGAAAGATAGGCATTAGCTCTTCTCTAAATGTTTGATAGAATTCTCTTGTGAAGCCATCTGCTCCTGAGCTTTTGGTTTTTAGGAGATTTTTTTATCACAGCTTCAATTTCAGTGCTTGTAATTAGGTTGTTCATAATTTCTATTTCTTCTTGGTTCAGTCTTGGAAATTGAACTTTTCTAAGAATCTGTTCATTTCTTCCAGGTTATCTATTTTATTGCCACACAGTTGTTCATAATAGTCTCTTATAATCTTTTGTATTTCTGCGTTTTCTGTTGTAACCTCTCCTTATTCATTTCTAATTTTGTTGATTTGATTCTTCTCTCTTTTTTTCATGATGAGTCTGGCTGAAGGTTTGTCGATTTTGTTTATCTTCTCAAAGAACCAGCTTTTAGTTTTATTAATCTTTACTATTGTTTCTTTCATTTCTTTTTCATTTATTTCTGCTCAGATCTTTATGATTTCTTTCCTTCTACTAATCTTGTTTTTGTTTTTGTTTTTTTTTTGGCTCTTCTTTTTCCAGTTGTTTTAGGTGTAAAGTCTGGCAGTCTGTTCGCTGTTTTTCTTGTTTCTTGAGTTAGGATTGTATTGCTATAAACTTCCCGCTTAGAGCTGCTTTTGCTACATCCCATAGGTTTTGAGTTGTCATGTTTTCATTGTGATTTGTTTCTAGAAATTTATTGATTTCCCTTTTAGTTTCTTCAGTAACCTGTTGGTTATTTAGAAATGTATTGTATAATCTCCATGTGTTGTGTTTCTTACATTTTTTTTCTTGTAACTGATATGTAGTCTCATAGCACTGTGGTTGGAGAAGGTGATTGCTATGATTTCAATTTTTAAAAATTTACTGAGGTTTGATTTGTGACCCAAGATATGGTATGTTCCATGTGCCCTTGAGAAGAAGGTGTATTCTTCTGCTTTGGATGGAATGTCCTAAAGATATCAATGAGATCCACCTCATCTAATGTATCATTTAAGGCTTATGTTTTCTTATTTTCTGTTTTGATGATCTGTCCATTGGTGTGAATGGGATGTTAAAGTCTCCTTCTATTATTGTGTTACTGCCAATTTCTCCTTTTATTTCTGTTAGTGTTTGTTTTATGTATTGTGCTCCTATGTTGGGGGCACAGATATTTACAATTGTTATATCTTCCTGTTGGATTGATCCCTTGATCATTATGTAGCGCCATTCCTTATGTCTTGTAATCTTTTTTATTTTAAGGTCTATCATGTCTGATATGAGGTTTGCTACTCCAGCTTTCTTTTGCTTCCCTTTTGCATGGAATATATTTTTCCACACTCTCACTTTCAGTCCATATGTGTCTTGAGGTCTGAAGTGGATTTCTTGTAGACAGCATATATATAGGTCTTGTTTTTGTATCCATTCAGCCAGTCTATGTCTTTTGGTTGGAGCATTTAATCCATTTACATTTAAAGAAATTATTGATATATGTGTTCCTATTGCCATTTTCTTAATTGTTTGGGGTTAATTTTGTATATCTTGTTCCTTCTTTTGTATTTCTTGATTATATAAGTCTGTTTAACATTTGTTGTAAAGTTGACTTGGTGGTATTGAACTCTCTTAACTTTGCTTGTCTGAAAAGCCTTTTGTTTCTCCACCAATTTTGAATGAGATCCTTGTTGGGTACAGTAATCTTGGTTGTAGATTTTTCCCTTTCAGTACTTTAAATATATCCTGCCATTCCCTTCTTGCCTGCAGAGTTTCTGCTGAAAGATCAGTTGTTAAACATATCAGGTTTCCCTTGTATGTTACCTGTTGCTTTTCCCTTGCTGCTTTTAATATTCTTTCTTTGGGTTTATTCTTTTTTAGTTTGATTGGTATATGTCTTGGTGTGTTTCTCCTTGGGTTTATCCTGTATGGGACTCTTTGCTCCTCTTGGACTTAATTGACTATTTTCTTTTCCATGTTGGGAAAATTTTCAACTGTACTCTCTTTAAAAATTTTTTCTTGTCTTTTCTTTTTCTCTTCTGCTTACAGGACCCCTATAATTCGAACTTTGGTGCATTTGATATTGTCCAAGAAATCTCTGAAACTATCCTCAGTTCTTTTCATTCTTTTTACTTTATTCTGTTCTTCAGAAATTATTTGCATTATTTTATCTCCCAGCTCACTAATTTTTTCTTCTGCTTCAGATATTCTGCTGTCAACTCCTTCCAGAGTATTTTTAATTTCAGTAATTGTTTTGTTGTCTGTTTATTCTTTAATTCTTCCAGGCCTTTGTAAATTGATTTTTTCATTTTATCCATTTTGATTTGAAGATTTTTGATCATCTTTACTATCATTATTCTGAATTCTTTTTCAGGTAGTTTGCCTATTTCCTCTTCATTTGTTTGGACTTCTGTGTTTCTAGTTTGTTCCTTCATTTGTGTAGTATTTATCTGCCTTTTTATTATTATTTTTTAACTTATTGTGTTTGAGGTCTCCTTTCCCCAGGCTTCAAGGCTGAATTCTTTCTTCCTTTAGGTTTCTGCCCTTCTAAGGTTGGTTCAGTAGTTTGTGTAAGCTTCATATAGGATGAGATTTGTACTGAGTTTTTGTTTGTTTGCTTTTCCTCTGATGGGCAAGGCTGAGTGAGGTGGTAATCCTGTCTGCTGATGACTGGGCTAGTATTTTTGTTTTTTGTGTGTTTAAATCGGGTGTCCTGCACAGGGTGATACTGGTGGTTGGGTGATGCTGGGTCTTGTACTCAAGTGGTTTCCTTTCTGTGGGCTCTCACTATTTGATACTCTCTAGGGTTAGTTCTCTGATAGTCTAGGGTCTTGGAGTCAGTGTTCCCACTCCAAACAATCAGGGCTTGACCTCGAATTTTGCACAGTTCTATATATTATTTTCCACTGGTCAGGTACTCTTGGCCATTCTCAGCTGGTTCTACATGCATTTCTGTGTCTGAAGGTGTATTCCTGATGTATCCATGGAAAGAGGTGTACTCCATGTCCACCTACTCCTCCACCATCTTGCTTTGAGAACTGAACTTTGTAATTGAGTTTGAAATGTGTTGTCCTGTTATAGATGTTTACATGTGGGATATGTTTGAAACATCAATACTTTAGAGGACAGAGAAAGAAAAGTCCACAACAGAAACTTTGAAGGAGTGAGAAATATGGAGAACTGTGAGAGCTAGTGACAGACTTATATTCTTGAGCTCCACAGTTACTGCAGATGGTGACTACAGCCATGAAATTAAAAAATGTTTACTTCTTGGAAGAAAAGTTATGACAAACCTAGAAAGCATATTAAAAAGCAGAGACTTTACTTTGCCAACAAGGGTTAATCTAGTCAAAGCTATGGTTTTCCCAGTAGTCATATATGGATGTGACATTGGACCATAAAGTAAACTGACTGCCGAAGGATTGATGCTTTTGAACTGTGGGGTTGGAGAAGACTTGAGAGTCCCTTGGACTGCAAGGAGATACAAGCAGTCCATCCTAAAGGAGATCAGTCCTGGGTGTTCATTGGAAGGACTGATGTTGAAGCTGAAACTCCTATACTTTGGCCACCTGATATGAAGAGCTGACTCATTTGAAAAGACCCTGATGCTGGAAAAGATTGAGGGCAGGAGGAGAAGAGGACGACAGAGGATGAGATGGTTGGATGGCATCACCGACTCAATGGGCATGAGTTTGAGTAAACTCAAGGAGTTGGTGATGGACAGGGAGGCCTGGCGTCTGTGATTCATGGGCTTGCAAAGGGTTGGACATGACCAAGCGACTGAACTGAAGTGAACTGAATAGAGGAAATAACCTATAAACTTTGAATATAAAGGCAAAGAAGAACAAATGCATGACAGTAAGTCCCTAAGAATGAAGAGGGTATGGATAAAAGATTCAAGCATAAAGAAGGAAGAACATGAAAAAAGAGGAAAAACTGTGGCAATTTCAGCTTAATTGGATAATTCTCTTAGTCAGGTAGGTAGCTATGCTTTGAACCTGTCTAATATAGCAAGGGAGATATAGTGTTGGAGTTTGATGTCTTGTCAAGAGAGAAGAAAATGTAGCAGCTGGTACCAAAATGAAAAACACAGTGCAGGGGTTTTTGATTATTTTAAAATACGTTATAACAGGTTCTGTCTAATAGCTTTGAAAGAGCTATTCATAATCTTAACAATTAAACACTGTCATTTTTCCTTAAATGTATTATCACCACAGCTGCTATTATCTTATCAACATCTGTCCATGCCTTATGGAAGTTTATTCTTCAAGCGAAACTAGAATGAAAAGCTTGACATTTAATATATTTAATATGCAATCTGTCTCATGATGCATCAATGACTTTATTTTTAAGATGAAATCTAGATGAAAATCTTTGGGTGAAAAAGAAGATTACAAATGTAAATATATTTTAAATATAATTCCATAAATAATAGTATCATGAATTTATCAATAAGATTGCTTGTTTATCTGAAGATTTATGATAACATTCTATATTAGAATTGTGTTTTTACTTTAATAATGAAAAGTGTTTTGTACATTGATGTATAGCAGAAACCAATGCAGTATTATAAAGCAATTATCCTCCAATTTTTAAATTTAAAAAGTTTTTTAAAGGTGAAAATAAAAACAACTCTAAAATAGTACTTTGTAGGTTTGATTACATATTTAATTTTCTATTGAGTTATTTATATAAAAGTTACTTGCTATGATGGTTTTGGTGGTGTTCCCAGGTGGCACAGTTGTAAAGAATCTGCCTGCTAATGCAGGAGATGTAAGAAATGAGGATTCAATCCCTGGGTCAGGAAGATTCTCTAGAGTAGGAAATGGCAACTCTCTTCAGTATTATTGCCTAGAAAATTCCATAAACAGAAGAGCCTGGAAGGCTACAGCCCATGGAGTTGCAAAGAGTCAGACATGACTGAGCACATGCGTGCACACATGCACACACACACACACACGATGGTTTCACAATGCTGTGAATACACGTACACTCCACCATATGGTACACTTAAATTTGGTTAAAATGATAAACTTATGCTATGTATATTTCACTACAATAAAAAAGTGAAATACATTTTAGTACTCTTTACGTTGGACAATTTTTTTTATTGTGAAAATAAAATATAAACAGTGAATTAGATACTTTGATGTTGGAATGAAAGAGCATTTGAGTGTTAAATAGTATTTAACACTCAAATGCATTAGAGTGTTAATTGAGTGCATTAGAGAAAGGAAAGGTCTGAGAAAAATAAATGTCCCTATCTACTTGCATTTTTCTCTGGTGGTATACAGTAAGAAAATAATTTTTAAAATCTTGCTAAAACCTCCTGTAGCTAATAAAGACTATAACTTTAAAAGAATGTAGTTTTTCACAAATTAATTAAGGTTATGAAAGGAAGCACAGGAGTTAAAAAGAGACTCACTCCATCAGTTTTCTTGGACGCTTTCTGCCCTTGTTTACCCTGGAAGGTAACCTGGGTGACAAGAATACACAGGATTTGAAAATCATATATTTGAGCTATGAGACTTGTCTGATTATGGCTGATAAAACAAACCTAAGAAACTACACAACTACAGACTCATTAGCATTCACTGTATTTCCTACAAGCTCCATATCTCAGCAAGGATAATCATTGATTTACTTTCTGTTTTTATAGATCTCTTCTGGACATTTTGTACAATTGCTATCATATATGTTCAGACTGGCTTCTTACACTTTGTATAATGTTTTCAAGGTTCATCTGTATAATGGATGTTTCAATTTGCTGCTGTTTAGCTGATCAGTTGTTGATCAGTCTTCTCTGATCTTTGTGACCCCATGGACTGCAACACTGTAGGCTTTCCGGTCTTTCACCATCTCCCGGAGCTTGCTCAAACTCATGTCCATTGAGTCGGTGATGCCATCCAACCATCTCGTCCTCTCATCCAGTTCTCCTCCTGCCTTCAATCTTTCCCAGCATCAGGGTCTTTACCAATGAATCAGCTCTTCGAATTGGGTGGCCAAAGTATTGGAGCTTCATCATCAGGATCGGTTCCTCTAATGAATATTCAGGATTGATTTCCTTTTGGATTGACTGGTTTGATCTCCCTGCAGTCCAAGGGACTCTCAAGAGTCTTCTCCAACACCACAGTTCAAAAGCATCAATTCTTCATTGCTCAGCCTTCTTCATATTCCAAGTCTCACATCTATATATGACTACTGGAAAAACCATAGCTTTGACCTTTGTTGGTAAAGTAAATGTCTCTGCTTTTTAATACACTGTCTATGTTTGTCATACCTTTCCTTCCAAGAAGCAAGAAACTTAATTTCATGGCTGCTCTCACTATCTTCAGTGATTTTGGAGCCCCCAAAATAAAGTATGTTGCTGTTTCCATTGTTTCCGCATCTATTTGCCATGAAGTGAGGAACAGGTTGCCATGATCTTCATTTTGAATGTTGAGATTTAAGCCAACTTTTTCACTCTCCTCTTTCACTTTCATCAAGAGGCTCTTTAGTTCCTCTTTGCTTTTCTGGTGTCATCTGCATATATGAGGTTATTAATATTTCTCCCAGCAATCTTTCTTAAAAATTATTTATTTATTTATTTATTTTTTCTTTACATTATTGTGTTGGTTTTGCCATACATTGACATGAATCCACCATGGGTATATATGTGTTCCCCTTCCAGAATCCCCCTTCCACTTCCCTCCTCCTGATTCCATCTCTCTGGGTCATCCCGGTGCACCAGCTCTGAGCACCCTGTATCAAGCATCAAACCTGGGGTGGCGATTGATTTCACATATGATAATTTGCATGTTTCAATGCCATTCTCCCATATCATCCTACCCTTGCCCTCTCCCAGCAGTCTTGATTCCAGCTTGTGTTTCATCAAGCCTGGAATTTTGCTTGATGTAGAAAGGTAATGCCAAAGAATGCTCGAACTACTGCACAACTGCATTCATCTCACATACTAGTAAAGTGATGCTCAAAATTCTCCAAGCCAGGCTTCAGCAATACATGATACATGAACCGTGAACTTCCAGATGTTCAAGCTGGGTTTAGAAAAGGCAGAAGAATCAGAGATCAAATTGCCAACATCCTCTGGATCATAGAAAAAGCAAGAGAATTCCAGAAAAACATCTATTTCTGCTTATTGACTATGCCAAAACCTTTGACTGTGTAGATCACAGCAAACTCTGGAAAATACTTAAAGAGATGGGAATACCAGACCATCTGACCTGTCTCTTGAGAAACCTGTATGCAGGTCAGGAAGCAACAGTCAGAATTGGACATGGAAAAACAGACTGGTTCCAAATAGGAACAGGAGTACGTCAAGGCTGTATATTGTCACCCTGCTTATTTAACTTATATGCAGAGTACATCATGAGAAACACTGGGCTGGAGGAAGCACAAGCTGGAATCAAAATTGCCAGGATAAATATCAATAAACTCAGATATGCATATGACACCACCCTTATGGCAGTAAGTGAAGAGGAAGTAAAAAGCCTCTTGATGAAAGTGAAAGAGGAGAGTGAAAAAGTTGGCTTAAAGCTCAACATTCAGAAAACTAAGATCATGGCATCTGGTCTCATCACTTCATGGCAGATAGATGAGGAAACAGTGGAAACAGTGTCAGATTTTATTTTCTGGGCTCCAAAATCACTGCAGATATATACCCATGGCGGATTCATGTCAATGTATGACAAAACCAACACGATAATGCAAAGGAAAAAAAATAAAAATATATACATATGAATAAAAGACACTTACTCCTTGGAAGGAAAGTTATGAACAACCTAGACAGTGTATTAAAAAGCAGAGACATTACTTTGCCAACAAAGGTTCATCTAGTCAAAGCTATGGTTTTTCCAGTAGTCATGTATGGATGTGAGAGTTGGATGGTGAAGAAAGCTGAGCACCGAATAATTGATGCTTTTGAACTGTGGTGTTGGAGAAGACTCTTGAGAGTCCCTTGGACTGAAAGAAGATCCAGTCAGTCCATCCTAAAGGAAATCAGTCCTGGGTATTCATTGGAAGGACTGATGTTGAAGCTGAAACTCCAATACTTTGGCCACCTCATGCTAAGTGTTGACTCACTGGAAAAAACCCTCATGCTGGGAAGGCTTGGGGGCAGGAGGAGAAGGTGATGACAGAGGATGAGATGGCTGGATGGCATCACTGACTCGAGGGACATGGGTTTGGGTAGACTCCAGGAGTTGGTGATGGAGAAGGAGGCCTGGTGTGCTGCGATTCATGGGGTTGCAAAGAGTCAATCACGACTGAGTGACTGACTTGAACTGAACTCTGAATATAAGTTGAATAAGCAGGGTGACAATATACAGCCTTAACATACTCCTTTTCCAATTTTGAACTTGTCTAAAATTCTAGAATTCTCTTGCTTTTTTTTATGATCCACCAGATGTTGGCAACTTGATCTCTGGTTAATCTGCTTTTTCTAAATTCAATTTGAACATCTGGAAGTTCTTGGTTCATGTACTGTTGAAGCCTAGCTTGAAAAATGTTGAGCATTACCTTCATAGCATGTGAAATGAGTGCAATTGTGCGGTAGTTTGTGCATTCTTTGGCATTGCCCTTCTTTGGAATTGGAATGAAAACTGACATGTTCCAATCCTATGGCCACTGCTGAGTTTTCCAAATTTGCTGGCATATTGAGTACAGCACTTTCACAGCATCATCTTTAAGGATTCAAAATAGCTCAACTTGAAGTTTATCACCTCAACGAGTTATGTTCATAGTGATGCTTCCTAAGGCCCACTTGACTTCACACTCCAGGATGTCTGGCTCTCCGTAAATGATTACATCATCGTGGTTATACGGATCATTAAGATCTTTTTTGTATAGTTCTTCTGTTCTGTATGTTCTTGACACCTCTTCTTAATATATTCTTCTTTTGTTATGTCCATACATTTCTGTTCTTACATGCACCCATCTTTGCATGAAATGTTCCTTGGTATCTCTAATTTTATCAAAGAGATCTCTAGTCTTTCCTGTTCTATTGTTTTCCTCTATTTCTTCACATTGTTCACTTAGGAAGGCTTTCTTATCTCTCCTTGCTATCCTTTGGAACTCTGCATTCAGATGGGTATATCTTTCCTTTTCTCCTTTTCCTTTCATTTCTCTTCTTTTCTCAGCTATTTGTAAGGCCTTCTCAGACAATATTTTGCCTTTTTGCATTTTTTTCTCCATTGGGGACAGTTTTGATCACCGACTCCTGTACAATGTTATGAACCTCCACCCATAGTTCTTCAGGCACTCTATAAGATCTAATCCCTTGAATCTCTTTGTCACTTTCACTGTATAATCAAAAAGGGTTTGATTTAGGTTACACCTGAATGGCCTAGTGGATTTCCCTCCTTTCTTTAATTAAATCTGAATTTTGCAATGAGAACTTCATGATCTGAGCCACAGTCAGCTCCAGGTCTTGTTTTTGCTGATTGCATAGAGCTTCTCCATCTCCATCTAGTTCCCTAACCAGGGGTCAAACATGGGTCCCCTACATTGGGAGCAAGAAGTTGTAACCACTGGAAAACCAGGTAAGTCCCTGGGTTGTCTTATTATTGCATTTTAGTAATTGTTTATTTAGATGTAGATAAATTATTCAGAAAACTGCATAACCCAAGGTCATGAAATTTTACTTTTATATTTTCTTCTAAGTGTTTTATACTTTTAGCTCATGAATCTAGGCCTAGGTTCAAGTTTTAGTTTGAATTATTCTTGTGTATGCTTTTTTATTTATTTATTTTTTTTTTGTTTTTAACGTTTGTTTGTTTGGTATATAGATACCCAACTGTCCTGGTATCATTTGTTGAAAAGACTATTTTTTCAAGCATAGATCTTACTTTTCAATATTATTTTGTCTCTTCTGAGTTCTTTAAATGTCTATATGATTTGGGGATCAGTTTGTCAATTTCTGCAAAAAAGCCAAATAGGATTTTTGAGAGGAATTGGATTGAATCTGTACGTTAGTTTGAAAACTACTTTCATCTTAACAACATTAAGTCCTTTGAACCATGAACTTGGGATGTCCTCCCATTTATTTATGCTTTCCAGTTCAGTATGTATGAGTCCTACATTTATTTCATTAAATTTATTTCTAAGCATTTTATTCTTTTTAAGACCATTTTAAATGGAATTACCTCCTTAGTTTAATTTTCAGATTGACTATTGCTAACTTATAGAAATGCTATTGATTTTGGTTTATTGATACTATAACTAAGAAAATATAGAAAATTTATTTTACTTTATGAAGTTTTTTTATAAAGTTACATGATTTATGATCATGTTTATAATCATGATCCTTAGAAAGCTGAATGATGATTTAGCAGGTTGCCCAACTGACTTTCATATAAATCCAACATCTACTAATGCTTTACATTGAAAAGTAGCATGTTGAATTAGGAAAAGTGTTTCCCAAGCTGACAGTTCTTCAGAAATACCTGGGGATTTTTTTAATATACATTGACTCTTTTTATTTTCTACTGGCTGAATCAGAATTTGGGGGAAAGAGCCTAGATTCTTTACTTTTAAAAAATATTCTGAGTTAATTTGGTGCATCCTACTTGTGAAAGTGCACTTAAGAAACACTATGTTATGCCGGGGTCCAGCCCCGGCAGGGTCCGGGGGTCTTGAGGGATGAGTGGCGTCTGCGGAAGAACTGAGCTGAGTCTGTGTGTGGTGATGAAGCAGTCTCTCTTTATTGCTGTTAGTTTTGTAAGGTGATGGAGAAGTCTCTACAAAAGGTGGAGAAGTCTCTCCAAAAGGCGATGGAGAAGTCTCTCACTTTATTTCTGTTAGCTTACAGTTTTATAGCCAAAGAACATCTCCATTACATCACAACTATTTTATGCAAACTTTTGTTTTCTGCCTACCATCAACAACTTTTACATTAAGCTCATTTTACTTACAAAAGGTCAGATTTCTGCATAATCAGACTTAATAATAGTATGTTTACCATTTGAATGTCTCTAGCATACCTTTATTTAGCATAATGCAGGCAAATATTCACTGTCTTACAAGATAGCCTTTTCAGCAAAGATAAAAATCTTGCAACTTATCCAGGAAACATAGGGCTAGAATCTGTCTCAAAAAGAGGAGGTTGTAAAAAACTCACTTTCCATATCCCAGAGGGGAGAAGGCTGTAAATGGTTACTTTACTTTAAGAATGTATGCATTTCTTTTGTCCCAGGAAAAGGTGTGCCTCTCCACTCATCTCTGAATATTCAGGGATTGACACAGGAAGCCTCCTGCCAAATGTTCCCTGACAAGATGCAACTGTGTAGAAGCTAGAAAAAGGGGCTTAAGCTTGAAACTGTTTTATTCTATTAACCTATTTTGGTTTTTACAAGGAAAGAGAAAAGAAGACAAAGAGACAGTTTAGCAGCACTGCTTTAATAATGAAACCCTATTAACCTTACAACTACTAAAAGGAATTCCTGTGTCTACACTACCCTAAAGCAATCAGTGTCTCCAACTCTGCTGGCCACAGTTATGAGCATTCCTAAGTCCCATTCCAGCCTGGTTTTTTCAAGGAAGGGAGCCTTTTCCGTGGAGTGGTCGGGGGAGTGGGATGTGGAAAGGTGACCCAAGTACGAGCCCTTCTGGTTGTGGCTTTGCCATGACCCCCAGAGAACTCTTGGTAAACTCCCCAGTGACTAATAGGAGGTAGAGTAATCTAAATGTCCCTTATTCCTCCTTAGTCCTTGGGAAAGGGAATCTGCCTCCCTGGATCCTCTGAGGGAAATAAGGTCTGAGGGAATTATCTCAGGATGAATTTTTTCTATCTGAGACTGACCTGAGATGAGCTAAAACATAAACAGATGAGCATAAACAGAACTTCCCAAGAAAAATACCAGGAGGGGCCTTGCCTTGGGATGCCCCAAAGGAAAATCCACTTTGCAGTTTCCTTCTCAGTCTCGTGACTTTGTCATCCGAGTGAGGGGGCATCCTGACGGCTCCCAGCAATGTTATGCTTCCATAAGGCAAACATATTCATGTGAATTCACTTTGTTGAGCCTATGGAATGTGATTTTCATGAATTCATTAAAAAACTTTGCATTGCAGTGAACAGAATCAAATTTTTGATTTTATGGAGCTGACATTCTATCATGGAAGAAGTTAGACAGTAAGACATAAGTGGCAAAAAGGAAAGTAAAGTAAGCCAAGGGTGTAAAGAATGACAGAGGTACAGTTGAAAGTGTAGTCAAAGGAGATCCTTTCCATCATGTGATATTGAAATAAAGATCTGAATGAAAGGAGAGAAATGACTCATGGAAGTCTCTAAGGAAAAAACAATGCTCTGTGCAAAAAGAATAGAGAAAGTAAAGACCTACTGAGAAGGAGCTTATGTAAAATGTTCAAGAATAAGGAGGCCACTAGATTTGAGAAGGTGAGTTATTGAGAAAGTGTTAAGAAATGAGATTGGAAAAATTGGAGCACACCACATTACTCTGCATGAAATGAGGAATTTATGTAGTTTTGTACAGAAGGGTAACATGATCTAATTTAAAATGTTAGGGGAGAAAAGATAAAGAAGGGCTAATAGGAAGCTGTGACAATTGTCTTGTTGCATAGTTCTCAATGTATGATCCAAGGAACACCAGGAAAATACTGAGATCCTTTCACAAATCCATGAAGTCAAAGCTATTTTCATAAGTAAGATGCTATTTGCCTTTTTTACGTGCTGACATATGCACTGATGGTGGCGAAAATAATGATGAGTAACACTGCTGTCACCGTAACACGAACCAAGACAGTGGCATCAAACTCTACTAAAAGACATAGTCTTCTCTACAACCACAACTCTGCCATCAATACAAGCTTTGTTTCCCTGATGAAGTAGTAGAAATCAGTGTTATTAAATCTCAACCTTTGAGAACATGTCTTGTTAATAAACAGTTTTGTGTGATGAAATGAGAAGTACACATAAAGCTCGTCCGCTGTTTGTGAAGTATAATAGTTGTCTTGAAGAAAAACATTTGTGCAAATAAGTTGCAAGTTAAACAGGCTTTTAAAAAAATTTGAACAGAACATCATTAGAAGAATGCTGACAAACTATATCTACTCAGACTTAAGCACTGGGCAAATTTTTTTTTTTAAATATACATAGCAAGTTTGCTACTTCAGGGGAAATAACTGACAGCATTTGTTGCCAATGATAAACTGAATTTTAAAGGAAGTATTAAATTTTGGAAAATGTGTATGTGTCAACATGAAGTCAATGCTTCTCAATAATTCAAACATTTTAAGGAGATTGGTGGTGATGTGTAAAACTATGTTGCTCTCTAAATTAAAAAAAAAATACAGCAATTCAGTGGAGATCAAGATGGTGAAACATAAAAACATGGCACCCACCTCTTCCTACAAAAACACTAAAAATACATCTATACTTGGAAAGATTTTCACAAAAGGCCTATTGAACACTGGCAGGTCTCATACAACCAAAGCTGCAAGAAAGATCACCACATAACCAGGTAGGACCAAACAACAACAAAAGCAATTTGGATGAAACCTGCAATCCTGAGAGGGAGTTGTGAAAGAATAAAGGTTCTCTCACCCTGGGAACTCCCTTTACCAGCTGGGATATCAACCAGGACAGATAAGGAGCTTCACTGGCTCAAAGGAGAGTTCAGCAGCCAACTTGCAGCAGCAAAATAGAGACCAGCACAGAGGTCTTGGCTACCTTGCTGCGCTCCCCAGCTCCAGATGCACACCTACTCTTGTGTGCAGCAGCAGGCCTCAGCAGACAGACCAAAGGAGAGGACTCAGTTTGGCTGTGCAAAGACAGCCCAAAGGACATGCAGTGTGCTCTGGGTCACAACTCAGGGTGTGTGCAGAATGGATCCTGGGTTCTCATTCTCAGCATGCTTGCAGTGAGCCAAATCTGCTGCTACAAGCTCTGGGAGCAAATAAGAGCAGGCAGGTTGCCAACACGTGGAGGTGGAGGTAAATTCTGAACCAATTCCTGCCAGTGGAGTGATAATGGCAGATTTACCCCCAATGGCTTTGTGAGTGCGGCACCTACAGAACATCCAGACATCCAGGAGGATTACTGGCACTCTCATGGGGGAGGGTCCAGCCTCAGCAGAGGTGGGCTTTGTGGGTGGGCACATGTGGAGGCAGGGCTGGATTCTGGGTTAATTCTTGGAACCCACACAGTGGGTATGGGGTACAATTATGGCAGGTTCAAGTCTTGGACTTAAATAGATTTTTGCTAGCAGCATTGTGAGCACAGTACCTGAGGGACATCTGAAAAAATTACCAGCATCCCCATGAGGTGGGGCCAAAGATAGTATCAAGGACAGTGTATTTTGTGAGCTCACACAACAGATAACAGGTGGCATCACAGTGGGCACTTCCCAGAGGACAGTTCTTACAGATGAATACTTGTACTTGGTGGCTTCTTTCCTTGAGACAACAGTCTGGTCCAACCTACTTCACATTGCAGCTTAGAACTGGATCTAGGGGTTTCTACTGCAACAACTGGGGAGCAGACTCTGCTCCTAAGAGGGCTAACAGCCACAGAGCAAAGAAGAGGTGCTGACCAACAAGTCAGGCTCTGGCCACCACAACACCAGTCCCAACTCCAATAAAGGGGATAATGTCCAGCACATCCAGAAGAAAGATGTGGAGGGTATTCATATTAAAAGCAACCCTCACACCAAAACCTTTGGACTCATACAGGCTACACAGGTATGCTCCCACATAAAAGCAGCTCTTCAAGGCCACAGTGGATAACTATTTCTCATAAATTCATAGACTCAGAGAAAAAGAAGTAAAATGAAGAAGCAGAGGAATCACTCCAAGTTGAAAGAACAAGAGAAGTCTCCTTAAAGGACAAATAATGAAACAAACTTCTCCAGTCTATTAGGCTGCCAGTTCAAAATGGGGATGATAAAAATAATGGGAAATTAAGAAAGGCAGATCATTCATTGTAACAAGGAACTAGAAACTATAAAGAGGGGCCAATCAAAATCAGACAACTCAATTGTTGAGATGAAAACTAAGCTAAAAGTGGCAAATTACAAACTAAATAATGCAGAAGAGTGTATAAGTGATCTAGAAGATAGGATCATGGAAATTATTCAATCAGAACAGTAGAAGAAATACAAATGAAAAAAAAAGTATGATGGAGATAGTGAAGGATAGGGAAGTCTGGTGTGCTGTAATCCACAGGGTCACAAAGAGTTGGATGTGATGGTGTGACTAAAAAAAAACAGTGAGATAAAATAATATAATAATACCAATCTACATATAATAGGGGTTCCATAAGGAGAAGAGAGAGAAGGGGATGAAATATGTATTTGAAAAAATTATGGCTGAAAACTGTCCAAACCTAAAGAAGGTAATCTATATTTAAATACAGAAAGCACACAAACTGACTTATACCAAGACGTATTATAATTAAAGTTTCAAATGTTAAAAATAAAGAGAAGGTTGTAAAGGAAATAAGACAAAAAAAAAAAAAAGACATAGTTATAAAGAAACCACCATGAGGCAATCAGCTGATTTCTTTAAAGAAACTTTGCAAAGTATACTCGAAATGCTGAAAGGAAAAAAAAAATTATCAACTAGGATACTCTACCCAGAAAGATTATAATTTAGAATAGAAGGAGAAATAAAGACATTCTCAGGTAGGAAAAAAACTAAAAGAATATAGAACTACTAAATCTATCATAAAAGAAATGTTGACAGGTCTTCTTTACATAGAAAAGTAGCCAGAATATACAGGGACAAGAAAATCACAATAGGAAAAGCAAACATATGAAAGGATTGTAGATCACTTAAATAAGCCAGTACACAGACTAAAGGAAAATAATCCAAATTTGTGAAGGCAATTATAACTACAATAAATAGCCAAAGAATAAATATGAAGATGTAAAATAGGGCATCAAAATCATAAAATGTTGGGGAAGGGAGGAAGAAAATGTAGAATTTTTTTTTTAATGTGTTCGAGTTTGTTTGACTCTCAGTTTAAAGCAAATAGATAGAGTAATGGATTAACATGCTTAAAAATCAGGGTGATCACAAATAAAATGCATGCAACATATTCAGAA
Organism: Antilocapra americana; assembly: GCA_007570785.1. Classification (NCBI taxonomy): domain Eukaryota; kingdom Metazoa; phylum Chordata; class Mammalia; order Artiodactyla; family Antilocapridae; genus Antilocapra; species Antilocapra americana. Next base: position 14,194,402 of record ML663563.1, read on the forward strand.
AAACCAAAAAGAAGAGAACCCAAGCATAACTTAAAAGAAAACCATAAGCCACAAAAGGGAAAAGAAGCAGAAAAAGAAAGGAACAAAGAAGAAATACAAAAGCAACTGGAAAAAAATGTTTAGAATGGAAATAAATGCATGCTTGTAAAAAATTACCTTAAATATCAATGGACTAAATGCTCTGGTCAAAAGACATATAATGGCAGACTGGATAATAAAACAACAGCCTACAACGTACTGCCTACCAGAGACCCACTTTAGAATGAAGGACACATAGGTTGCAAGTCAGGAGATATTTCTTCCAGACAGAAATGACAGGAACATGATGGTAGCAATGCTCATATGAGATAAAATAGACTTTAAAACAAAGGCCATAAAGAAAGATATAGAAGGACACTGTGTGCTGTGCTTAGTTGCTCAGTCATGTCTGATTCTTTGTGATCCCATAGACTGTAGCTCACCAGGTTCCTCTGTCCATGGGGATTCTTCAGGTAAGAATACTAGAGTGGATTGCCATGCCCTCCTCGAGGGTATCTTCCCAACCCAGGGATTAAATCCAGGTCTCCTGCATTGCAGGTGGGTTCTTTACTGTCTGAACCACCAGGAAACCCTGGTATAATGATATAAAGATCAATACAAGAAGAGGATATTACACCTATTAACATATATGCACCCAATACAGGAGCACTTAGATACATAAACAAATACTAACAGACATAAAGGTAGAAATTGATGAGAATACAATGGTAGGAGACATTAAACCCCTCACTTACATCAATGGACAGATCTTCCAGACAGAAAATCAATAAAGCAGCAGAGATCTTAAATGAAACAATAGAACAGTTAGATTTAATTGATATTTTCAGGACATTGCAGCCCCCAAAATTCAAATACAGATTCTTTTCAAGGTCATAGGGAGCATTTTCTCGGATAGACCACATTCTAAGACACAAAACAAGCTTCAACAAATTTAAGAGGATAGAAATTATTTCAAGGATCTTTTCTGACTTCAGTAGCATGAAACTGGAAATGAACCACAGGGAAAGAAATGAGGAAAACATGATTATATGGAGACTAAAAAACATGCTGCTAAAAAAAAATCAATGACTCAATGAAGAAATCAAAAAAGAAGTTAAAAGTACCTTGGTATAAATGGCAATGAAGACACAGTTTAAAAAAAAAAAAAAAATCCATGAGTTGCAGCCAAAGCAGTTCTTAGAGGGAAATTCATAACCATAAAGGCCTTTCTTGAAAAACAAGAAAAATGTCAAGCCAACAATTTAGTGTACTATCTAAAAGAATTAGAATAAGAACAAACAAAACCTAAAGTCAAGAAAAGGAAGGAAATAATAAAGATCAGGGAGGAAATAAATAAAATACAGATTAAAACAAATATAAAATATTAATAAAGCTTTCTTTTTTAAAGGCTAAAATTGACAAGCATCTGGTCAGGCTTATCAAGGAGAAAAGAGAGAGAACCCATATAAATAAAATAAGAAATAAAAATGGAAAAATCTCAATTGATACCACAGAAATGCAAAAAATTATAAGAGAATACCATGAGCAATTATATGCCAACAAATTTGACAATCTAGAAGAAATGGACAAATTTCCACAGCCCACCAAAACTGAACCAAGAAGAAATAGATGATTTGAATAGACCAATTGCTAGAAGTGGAATAGAATTTGTGATTTAAAACTCTCCCTGCAAACAAAATCCAGGATCAGATGACTTCACATATGAATTCTACCAAACACACAAAGAACTTATACTGATTCATCTCAAACTCTTCCAAAAGATTGAAGAGAATGCTTCTAAAGACATTCTATGTAGCCACAATCACCCTCATACCAAAATTAGACAAAGATATCACCAAGAAAAAAATAACAAGCCAATATCTTTGATAAATATAGATGCAAAATTTCTCAACAAAATATTATTAATAGCAAATCAAATGCAACATACATATAAAAGCCTATATGCCATGACCAAGTGGGAGTCATCCCAAGTTCACAAAGATGGTTCAACATTTGCAAATCAATCAGTGTAATACACCACTTTAATGAAAGAACAGTCAAAAGCCACATGATCATCTCAATAGACACAGAAAAGGCATTGACAAAATTCAACATTCACTCATGATTAAAAAGTCTTGCCAAAGTAGGATTAAAGGGAACATATCTCAGCATAATAAAAGCCATTTGTGACAAATTCACAACCTATGTAATTGTAGTAAAAAGCTAAAAGCCTTCTTGCTAAAATCTGAACAAGAGAAGGATGCCCACTCTCATAACTTCTACTCAACATAGTATTAGAAGTCTTAGTCACAGCAATCAGACCAAAAAAAAAGAAAAAGAAAGGAAGAGAATTTGATTTGACAGGGAAAAAGTTGCCATTATATGAAGATGGCACAATACTATATACAGAAAACCCTAAGGACTCCAAATGAAACTAAGTAGATCTAATAAATAAATTCATCAAATAATAGAAAAGAAGATTAACATTCAAAAATTGGTTGTATTTCTTTATGCTAACAATGAAATATGAGAAAGTAAATATTAAAAAGCAATAACTTTTAAAATAGCACCAAAAAATACTTGGGAATAGACCTGCCAAGGAGATGAAATGTTTTTGCAGTGAAAACTATAAACCATTAATAAAGGAAATTAAAGAGGTTTCAAAGAAATGGAAAGATATCCCATGCTCTTGGGTTGGAAGAATTAATATTGCTAAAGGGCAATACTACCCAAAGCAATCTATAGATTTAATGTCATCCCTATCAAAATTCCTGAGACATTTTTCACAGAAGTACAACAAATAATCCTAAAATTTATATAGAATGATAAAAGATGCATAATTATCAGAGCAATCCTGAGGGAAAACAAACAAAACAGGAGGTATAACTCTCCTAGACTTCAGACAAGACTACAAAGCTATAGTAATCAAAACAGTGTAGTATTGGCACAAAAGCAGATATATGGATCAATGGAACAGAACAGACAGCCTAGAAATAAACCCATATACCTATGGTCAACTAATATTTGACAAAGGAGGCAAGAATATAAAGTGGGAAAAAGACAGTCTCTTCAGCAAATGGAGCTGGAAAAGTTGGACATTTGCATGTGAATTGATGAAGTTGAACACATCCTCATACCATGCACAAAAATAAACTCAAAATGACTTTAAGTCTTAAACATAAGATATGACACCATAAAACTCCTAGGAGAGAGTATAGGTGAAGCGTTCTCTGCCATAAATTGTTCCGGTGTTTTCTTAATTCAGTCTCTGAAGGCAATAGAAATAAAAACAAAAATAAACAAATGGGACCCAATCAAATTTACAAACCCTTGCACAGGAAAGGAAACCATAAAAAGCACAACAAATGAAATAGAAGAAAATATTTTCAAATGGTGGGACAGACAAGGACTTAACCCCCAAAATATACAAACCACTAATACAACTCAGCAACAAGAAACCAAACAACACAATATAAAAATTGGGCAGAAGACTTTAATGGACATTTCTTCAAAAATACATACAATTGGCTAGCAGGCACATAAAAAGATGCTCAATATCAGTAAATATTAGAGAAATGCAAACCAAAACTACAATGAGGTACCATCTCACACCAGTCAGGATGACCATCATTTAGAAGTCTACAAATGCTGGAGAGGGTGTGGAGAAAAGGGAACTCTCCTACACTGTTGGTGGAAATGTAAGTTGGGGCAGCCACTATGCAAAACAGTGTGTATGTTCCTCAGAAGCCTACAAATAGAATCACTTTATGATCTAGCAATCCTACACCTATATCCAGGAAAAAATTGTAATTTGAAAAGATATATCACTTTAATGCTCAAAGCAATACTATTTACAATAGCCAAGACATGGTAGCACCTTTAATGTCCATTAACACATGAGTGGATAGAGAAGATGTGGTATTATATTAATATATAAAATGGAATACTACTCAGTCATAAAAAGAATAAAATAATGTCATTTGCAGCAACATGGATGGACCTATAAATTATCATATGAAGTAAAGTAAGTGAGATAATGACAAATATCATATGATATCACTTACATATGGAACTTAAAATATGATAAAAATGAACTTTTTTTGTTGTTCAGTCACTAAGTTGTGTCTGACTCTTTGCGACCCCATGAACTGCAGTATGCCAGGCTCAGGCTTCTCTGTTCATCACTATCTCCTTGAGTCTGCCCAAACTCATGTCCATTGAATCAGTAATGCCATCCAACCATCTCAACCTCTGTTGCCTCCTTTCTTCTCTTGCCCTCAATTTTTCCCAGCAGCAGGGTCTTTTCCAATGAGTCAACTCTTCACATCAGTTGGTCAAAGTATTGGAGTTTCAGCTTCAGCGTCAGTCCTTCCAATGAATATTCAGGGTTGGTTTTCTTTAGGATTAACTGATTTGATCTCCTTGCATTCTGAGGGACTCTCAAGAGTCTTCTCCAATACCACAATTCTTTGTTGCTCAGCGGTCTTTATACTTAAATATTTACAAAACAGAAAAAGACTCATAGCCATAGAAAAGAAGCCTATGGTTACCAATGCGAAAGGGGAGGGGAGGAGGAATCAGTTAGGAGCTTTGGATTAACAGAGGCACACTAATAAATATAAAATTAACAGCAAGGTCCTTCTTATTGCAATATAAGCTTTCAGAAGGACAAATACTGCATGATTCAATATTTTGTAATATTTTTTCCTATAATGGAAAAGATTCAGAAAAATATATAAAATATATAAAAATAGATATTGGAATCACTTTTCTCTACACCAGAAACTAACACAATATTGTAAATCAGTTACACTTCAATAACAAATATAGTCATTGTTCATAAATGTTAACATGTTATATACAGTAACTAATAAATTAAAACACAGACTTTCAGAAAGACAAATACTGCATGATTTAATTTATATGATGACTCTAATGTAGAAAAATACTTTTATTTCTTTACATGTATTTGTCCTGTTTTCCCAGCATCACTTTTTGAAGAGACTGCTTTTCCTCATTGTATATTCTTGCTTCCTTTGTTCTGAATTGATTGACCAATTGTATGAGTTTATTCCTGGGCTCCCTATACTGTTCCATTGACCTATGTGTCTGTTTTTGTGCCACTATCATATTAGTTTTTTTTTTAAATTACTGTAGCTTTGTTGTGTCATCTAAAGTCAAGGAGAATGATTCTTCAAGGTCTGTTCTTCTTTCTCATGGTTATTTTGACTATTGGGGATCTTTTTTGTTTCTATACAAATTTTGAAATTATTTGTTTTAGTTCCGTAAAAAATGCAATTGGTATTTTGATAGAGATTGCATTGAATATGTAGATTGACTTGAGTAGTAAGTTTATTTTAACAATATTAATTTTTCCAGTCCAAGAACTCAGTGTAACTTTCCATCTGTTTGTCATCTTCAATTTCTTTCATCACTGTTTTATAGTTTTCTGAGTACACGTCTTTTCCCTCCTTAGGTAGATTTATTCCAGGTATTTTGTCCTTTTGGATGGAATGATAAATGGGTTGTTTCCTTAATTTCTCTTCCTGGTATTTTATTTTTAATGTATATAAATGCAACAGATTTCTGTATATTAATTTTGTATCCTGAAAATTTACTCAATTCATTGATGAGCTCTAATAATTAGAACATTCTCCAACACTATATAAAAATTCAAAATAGATTAAAGACCTGAATACTATAAAACTCATAGAGAAAAACATAAGCAGAAAACTGATCCAAATCACAGCAATATTTTTTTGAATCTCTCTTCTCAGTAAAAGAAACAAAAGCAAAAGAAAAACATGGGACATAACTAAAATTAAAAGATTTTTAACCTCAAAGGAAACCATAGACAAAACAAAAGGACAACCTACTGAATGAGAGACGATATTTGCAAATGATAGGGCTGGCAAGGGATTAAAATGCAACATATATAAACAGCTCATATAAATCAACATCAAGAAAACAAACAACCTAACTTAAAAATGGGCATGAAACTGAGTATAGTTTTTTCCCAAAGATGAAATGCAGATGGCCAACAGGCACATGAAAAGATGGTCAATATCACTAATTTCAGGGAAATGGAAGTCAAAAACCACAATGAGATATCAATTCACACCTGTCAGAATGGCTATCAACTAAAAGAACTCAAACAACAAATTATTGGTGAGTATGTGGAGGAAAAGGAACACTTGTACACTGTTGGTGGATTAATGCAAGTTGGTACAGTTACTGTGGAAAACCCTATAGAGTTTTCTCAAAAACCTAAAATTAGTGCTACCATATAACCCAGCAATTCCATTCCTAGATATGCCTCAGAGAAAAAACAAAACCAATAATTCACCAAAACATATATGTGCCCCACTGTTCAAAGCAACATTATTTACAATTGCCAAGATATGGAAGTAACCTAGGTATACATTAACAGATGAATGGATAAGGAGGATGTAATATATATATTTCATTCCAGAATGGAATACTACTCAGTCATTAGAAAGAATAAAATTTTGCCATTTGTAGCAACATGAATGAACATGAAAGGCATTATGCTAAGTGAAATAAGTCAGAGAAAGACAAATACTGTATGATATCACTTATATGTGAAATCTGAAAAATACAACAAATCAGTGAACATAACAAAAAATAAACATACTCATAGATCCAGAGAGGAAACTAGACATTACCAGTGGGAAGAGGAAATGAGGAGAGGCCATAGAGGTAGAAGATTAAGAGATACAGACTATTAGGCATAAAATAACCTACAAAGATATATTGTACAACATGGAGAATGTAACCAATATTATAACTATAAATGGAGTATGTGTGTGTTATTCACTCAGTCGTGTCTGACTCTTTGTAAACCATGGACTGTAGCCAGTTGGGCTCCTCTGTTTGTGGAATTCCCCAGGCAAGAATGGGAGTGGGTTGCCATTCCCTTCTCCAGGAGATATTTTTGACCCAGGGATCAAACCTAAGTCTCCTGCATTGTGGGCAGATTATTTACCATCTGAGCTACCTGGGAAGCCCAAAATGGAGTATAACTTTTAAAAATAGTGAATCACTATATTGTACACCTGTAACTTACATAATATTGTACAGCAGCTATTATTCAATTAAAAATTTAAAAAATAGATGCAGCTCTTTCTCTTCCGGTCCCACGTGCTTCGTTATCTGTGATCCCAGGTGCAAACATGGCCAAGTCCAAGAACCACACATGACGCACAACCAGTCCCAAAAATGGCATAGAAACGGCATCAAGAAACCTTGATCACAACAATATGAATCTCTTAAGGGGGTAGACCCCAAGTTCCTGAGGAACATGCGCTTTGCCAAGAAGCACAACAAGAAGGGCCTGAAGAAGATGCAGGCCAACAATGTCAAGGCCATGAGTGCACGTGCTGAGGTTGTCAAGGTCCTCATGAGGCTCAAGGAGGTCAAGCCCAAGATGCCAACAGGCAGCAGCCACAAGCTCAGCTGACTTGCGTCCACTGCTCACCCCAAGCTCGGGAAACAAGCTCATGCCCGCATCGCCAAGGGTCTCAGGCTCTGCCAGCCAAAGTCCCAGGCCCAGGCTCCAACCAAGGCCAAGCCATCTGCAGCTGTGGCTCCAGCTGCCAAGGGTGCCCAGGCCCCCACCAAAGCTCCAGAGTAGAGAACTTCATCTGCCAGTGTGAGGACAGAAGAACTGGTGTGACCCTCAGGCTGCTGTCTGCATGGGGCTGGGGTCCTCCTGTGCTATTTGTACAAATAAATCTGAGGCAGGGAAAAAAAAATAGATGCATAGAAGTAGAGAGTGAGAAGCCGTTGTGAGAAGCTAGGTGGCAATGGAGAGTTGATAATCAACTGGTATAAACTTCGTTACTCAAGGTGATTTAGTTCCAAAGTTTTGCTGTCTTTAGTAACAATACTGTATTGTATACTTAAAAATGTATTGAGGGATGATCTCATATTGTGTTCTTACCACAGTAAAAAAGAAAAGGAGAGAAAAAAAAAGAAAACAAAATTCATGGGCTTTCAGTTTAGAAATACAAGAGTCAAGTCAGTTTGTGTGACCTTGGGGGATTTATTTAATCTCTGAGACTCAGTTTCCTTATCTGCTAGGAGGAAAACAGTCATAAATCTTATAGATTAGTTGTACACATTAAATGAAGTAACTTATTAAAGGAATACTCTACAGTTCTAAGCATATAAATCCACATTATAATCATCCTTATTTAGGCATTCCTTGTTTTCAAGATTCTTTAAGTTTTAGTCCAGCGTTCTGGAAAACATTGAAATAAAATTCATGCACTGTGATGTTTTATATATTCCTTTTCTATGCTACAACACATTACAATATTTTCTCTTAACATTTGTGGAGATTATTTATCTACTATGTGCTAGGGACAAATGAAAAGGACAAAATAATGTCTAATGAAAGCCTGTGATTTTATTAAATACAAGTCAGAGTTTTTAAATGTGGGAGAATAAAATTTAAAATCTTTACTAGTTAAGTATTAAATCACTGATGGAATTAGAGACATTCATTCACTCGTTTCTTTAAGGTGAAATTATTGAATTCATACTCCAAATCAGATACTACTGCATGCCTAGTTGTTCAGTTGTGTCTGACTCTGCAATTTCATGGGTTGTAGTCAGTCAGGCTCCTCTGTCCATGGAATTCTCCAGGCAAGAATACTGAAGTGGGTTGCCATTCACTTCTCTAGGGGATCTTCCCAACCCAGGGACTGAACCTAGGTCTCCTGCATTGCAGGAGGATACTTTATTATTGCCTGAGCCACTGTAATTCAAAAGCGAACAATAAAATTTTCACCTGCAAATGATTTATGGTTGCCCAGGGACAGCCACAAGTTTCAAATAATCCAAAACAATAACATAGGTACCATGATAGAAAGGTCTAAAGTGGAGAGAGAGAGTACAAAAGATAAAGTGGTTAATTTGCTGCAAGAGATGAATGGAAGTCAGAGGATGTTTCCTAAAAGAGGTGATGTTGGACTGAATCTGAAAACACAGTATGTATTTGTCTGGTGGGTAATGGCAGTGGGGGTTAGAGTTTAGCATTCTAAGGAAAGACAGCAAAGTGAGCAAAGTCACGGAGGTGTGAAATAGCATAACATGCTTTATAAGATGCTGTAATTTCCATATAATTGGAAGAGGATTTGAAACTAAGAAGTGGCAAGAAATAAACTGTGACTTAATCATGGAGAGCCACATATATTTATAGATGAATGAGCCACTGAAATATAAGATACAGACCCACATCTTCTCTCAACTTCCATCTAAATCCATCTAAGACATTTTTCCAAGAGTAGCAGTCCAAATTTCAAGAGTGATTTTTTAAGTGAAATTATGGAAAGCCTTTAAAAGTACCTATAAGCAATTAAATAACTACTTCAAAAGATGCTTGGGCAAGGTTGGGAAATTTCCAAGCACTGAATTTGAATTTCTCTTTGTGACTCCCAGTGCTTTTTCTGGCAGTTACATCATGAACATCTGTTTGAATCATCTTAGTTCTTATGAAATTTTGCTTATCCACAGAGAGAAACACATATTGTTGGCCCAAGTCCAATATGCAATTTTTCCCTCAGAGTTTGAAAAAAACAACAAAAAAAATTATTAAATTGCTGAATAGCTAAGAGACTTAAAGAATATCACTGAAAGATGTCCACAGTTGAAAACTTGGAAATTTTTAGAAATTTCACATATAGTGGAACTAATGATGATAATAATGATGATATAATTTTGAAAACTTTTCCATTGAATAAGAGAGTAATTTTTATAGTAAACAAAAGAAAACAACAAACACTAACTTATTTACTTTAACAAAGTAAAGTATAGAAAAATATATAACTGTTATCCTAACAAATGAAAAGATCTGTAACAGCCTCAGTAAAGTACAAAAGTTGAGCTGAATATACTGAGCAGAAGAGCTCAATAACACAAGCCAAAAGTTATAAAGAAAAAAAGGGGATCATGGAAAAAGAAAAGACAAATTGATGTAATATGCTGTTTTACATAATAGCTCATAGGGAGCTATTCCTTTAGATTCTGTATCACTGAATTGATGCCATACTGAGGTGAGAATTAGAAACATCAGAGTTTCTTATTGTGGTGGAAAATCCCCTAATAATACTGAGTGTCTAAGTCAAATGATATTTGAAATAGATTAACTAGAGTTAGGCATACTGGTCACTTCAAAAATAAAAGGTAGATGGTCGTCCATTCAGCTATTTACCATTTATCCATTCATAAATCTTTAAAATATTATGGAGTGCATACCATACCAGTTTCTGGCATATAGTATGAGCAATTTGTTGCATTTTATGCTATTTTAAATTATATCATCTTTAATGTTCCATTTTATAATACTCTCTGATGGTTTATAAACTTGAAATGCCTAGATATAAATCAAATAAAAAGTTTATATGCTCTTTGTGAAGAACATTATACTTGCTGAAAGATAACTCCAAATGAATACACATAGACTAAAATATTCAAAATGCTAAAATACTAAAAGACTCAACAGGTTTTCTTATAGGGATGATAAGATGATTCTCAGTATACACATAAAAGATCAAAGAGTTGAAAATAGGTAAGACTTTCCTGAAGAATATTGGAAACATACTTTATCAAATATAAAAAAATTAGGGTACGAGGGAGAGGACATATGTATACTTATTGCTGGTTCACATTGTTGTGTGGCAGAAACTAACTCAACATTGTAAAGCAAATATCCTGCAATTAAAAATTTTAAAATATATATAAAAAGTTAATGTGTGTTGGTGAGTGGTAATTGTAGTTGCTATCAAAATATGAATAATTATATAGCTTAGTAACTAATGAAGAATTAACTCAAGAATAAACAAATTGACCAGTAAAGTCCAGAGTCAGATCCACATTTAAGTAGAAACTTCATTTATGGTAGAACTACTCTTGCAGATAGCTTTAGATAAAAGGACTTTTAAAATAAATTATGCTGGAAAAACTGATTATGCAAGTGAAAAATAATGAAATCTAAATGCTATCTTATGTATCTAATGTGTTAATTTTCTATACTGAGCTATATATTGGCCCCAAACTTACGGCTAATAGTACATATGGATTTCATATAATTTCTGCAAATCAGAAGTACAAGAGCAGCTTATTTGATTGTTCTGTCTTGGAGTAGATGCTTCAGTCTTTTGAAAGCAAGACTGAGACAGGAGAATTGACTTCAAAGATGACTTATATGGCTGTTGTTAATCTGCTTCTTACTGACTCTTAGCTAAATGGGTTCAGCCCCAATCTATGTGGAATACTCCATAGGGCTGCTTGAGCATTCTCACAACATGGAAGCTGTTTTCTCCCATAGCTAGTGATAGGAGAGAGAGCAAAACAAAAACTTTAATGCCTTCAATTATCTAGACTCAGAGATCAAAAATCACCATTTCCACATATACAATTTATTACACAGGTTAGGGGATAAGACACAAGGGTAAGAGTAATGCAAAAAGGGACTGCTGGAGGCCATTTTGGAAAATTGCAACCACAAACACACAAAAAAATTACAAGTGAATTAGAGAATTTTATAATACTTTTATAAGACAATCTATGAGACTCTTTAGTATTGGAGGACAGAGATTCTCAAGCAAGAAACAATCAAGTTATCAAGGGAAAGTCTGATAAATGCAATTACATTAAAACTAAGACATTCATAAAAAGCAAAAAAAAGTCAAAATAGATATTTAAAACAAATTTAATTTAAAATATTTATATCTAGAATACACAAAGAACTTGCAAACCAATACTAAAAAGATAAACACCCCCTAAAATGAGTAAAATATATGAAAAACTCCTTGCAGAAAAAGAATATAATCAGCTTCATTGGTAATTAAGAAGCTACAAATTACAGGCAAAGTTTGATATTTGATTTGTAAAAACAATAAAAAAATCTGATTTGTAAAAAAAAATAAGCATGTAAAAACATGCCTATTTAATTTGTAAAAACTAAGAAATAATAAGTTTATCAACTTATGATGATGTGGAGCTATGAAAATCCTTATACATGGCTGGCAGAAGTGTAGTTTCCAGTCAGGATCATAATTGTTGAGGGATCTACCTCAATATAGTAAAGGCCATATATTATAAGCCTACAGCAAACATTATTCTCCGTGGTGAAAAACTGAAAGCATTCTCCATAAGATCAGGAATAAGACAAGGGCATCCATTTTCACCACCATTATTCAACATAGTTCTGGAAGTCCTAGCTACAGCAATTAAAGTAAAAAAAAAAAAAAAAAAAAAAAAGGAAGGAAGAAATAAAAGGATTCCAGATCAGAAAAGAAATAAAGCTCTCACTGTTTTCAGACAATGATACTGTACATAGAAAACCCTAAAGATAATATCAGAAAATTACTAGCTCTAATCAGTGAATTTAGCAAAGTTGCAAGATACAAAATCAATACACAGAAATCACTTGCATTTCTGCATACTAACAATGAAAAATCAGAAAGAGAAATTAAGGAATCAATCCCATTCACCATTGTGCAAAAAGAATCAATATCTTGGAATAAACTTACCTAAGGAGACAAAAGAACTGTACACAGAAAACTATCAGACACTAATGAAAGAAATAAAAGATGACATAAACAGATGGAGAGATATTCCATGTTCCTGGGTAGGAAGAATCAATATGGTGAAAATGACTATACTACCAAACACAATCTACAGATTCAATGTGATCCCTATCAAATTACCAACGGCATTTTTCACAGAACTAAAACAAAGGAATTCACAATTCATATGGAAACACAAAAGGCTCCGAATAGCCAAAGCAGTCTTGAGAAAGAAGAATGGAGCTGGAAGAATCAACCTTCCTGACTTCAGATTATACTACAAAACTACAGTCACCAAGACAGTATGGTACTGGCACAAAGACAGAAATATAGACCAGTGGACCAAGATAGGAATCCCAGAAATAAACCCATGCATCTACGGGTACCTTATTTTTGACAAAAGAGGCAAGAATATACAATGGGACAAAGACAGGATCTTCAACAAATGGTGCTGGGGAAACTGGACAGTTATATGTAAAAGAATGAAATTAGAACACCTCCTAACTCCATACACAAAGACAAATTCAAAATGGATTGAAGACCTAAATGTAAGACCAGAAACTATAAAACTCTTAGAGGAAAACATAGAGCATTTAATGACATAAATCAAAGCAAGACCCTCTATGACCCACCTCTTAGAGTAATGGAAATAAAAACAAAAGTAAACGAGTGGGACCTGATTAAACTTAAAAGCTTTTGCACAGCAAAAGAAACACTAAGCAAGGTAAAAAGACAGCCCTCACAATGCAAGAAAAATAATAGCAAGTGAAACAACTGACAAAGGATTCATTTCCAAAATATACAAGCAGCTCATACAACTCAATACCAGAAAAACCAACAACCCAATTAAAGAGTGGGGAAAAGACCTAAACAGACATTTCTCCAAAGATGACATACAGATGGCCAACAAACACATGAAAAAATGCTCAACATCACTCATTATTTAGTTCAGTTCAGTTCAGTCGCTCAGTCGTGTCTGACTCTTTGCAACCCCATAGACTGCAGCACGCCAGGCCTCCCTGTCCATCACCAGTTCCCAGAGTTTACTCAGACTCATGTCCGTTGAGTCGGTGATGCCATCCAACCATCTCATCCACTGTCATCCCCTTCTCCTCCTGCCTTCAATCGTTCCCAGCATCAGGGTCTTTTCAAATGAGTCAGCTCTTCACATGAGGTGGCCAAATTATTGGAGTTTCAGCTTCAACATCAGTCCTTCCAATGAACATTCATGACTAATTTCCTACAGGATGGACTGATTGGCTCTCTTTGCAGTCCAAGGGGCTCTCAAGAGTCTTCTCCAACACCACAGTCCAAATGCATCAATTCTTACTGTTCTTATCAGCTCATTATTAGAGAAATTCAAATCAAAACTACAATGAGATATCGCCTCACACCAGTCAGAATGGCTCTCATCAAAAGGTCCACAGACAAATGCTGGAGAGGGTATGGAGAGAGGGGAATGCTCCTGCACTGTTGGTGGGAATTTGAATTGATACAGCCACTATGGAAGACAGTATGGAGATTCCTTAAAAAGCTAGGAATAAAACCACCATATACCCAGCAATCCCACTCCTAGGCATATACCCTGAGGAAACCAAAACTGAAAAAGACACATGTATCCCATTGTTCATTGCAGCACTATTTACAATAGCTAGAACATGGAAGCAACCTAGATGTCCACTGACAGATGAATGGATTAAGAAGTTGTGGTATATATCCAGAACGGAGTGTTACTCAGCCATAAAAAGGAACGCCTTTGCGTCAGTTCTGATGAGGTGGATGAACCTAGAACCTATTATACAGAGTGAAGTGAGTCAGAAAGAGATAGATAATTATCATAGTCTAATGCATATATACAGAATCTAGAAAAATGATACTGAAGAATTTATTCACAGGGCAGCAGTGGAGAAACAGACATAGTGAATAGACTTATGGACATGGGGAAAGGGAAGAAGAGGTTGAGATGTATGGAAAGAGTAACATGGAAACTTACATTACCATATGTAAAATAGATAGGCAACAGGAATTTACTGTATGGCTCAGGAAACTCAAACAGGGCCTCTGTGTCGAACTAGAGGGGTGGGATGCGGAGGGAAATAGAATGGAGTTTCAAAGGGGAAGGGATATATGTATACCTATGGCTGATTCATGTTGAGCTTTGACAGAAAACAGCAAAATTCTGTAAAGCAATTACCCTTAAATAAACAGTTAAAAAAAGAATGCCGTAAGCTCTTCACAAATGTTTTTATGTTCATAAGGAAATATTCAGTGGTTCCCAAGCTAATCTAAGTAGTGTGAAAATCTGTTATAGGTAGGGTTACAAAAAAAAGCAGTGTGCCTACTAAAAAACTATACTTTGAAAGTTGGAAAATGTATTTCTTATTTCAGTAAAAATTTATAATTCCTAATTTCTTAATAATTTTCAAGAATACAATCATATATATTTACTATGTATAGAAAAAAATGCCAAAAATTTCTTCTAAAATCTTTCATAAGTCATAATTTATGCATTTCAATTAAGTTTGCAAATAACTAGCATTTCCTAAATCAGAATGACATTAAGACTTCCTGTCTTTTCTAGCATGATTCAAAATATCTCATACAAAATTGAATTATGAGCAATGTAGCAGAACTATACATATTCATCTTACAAATAATTTACATTAAACAAATATACCTCATTTTTTAAGTTTTAAATGAGAAAAGATGTTTAGTGACACTGTAATGACCTAAGGTCATAGATTCATGTGAATCAACTGTCAGTTTAAATTGTTATATTCATCTAGAAATATGTCACTTTTATCAATTTGGCAATGTGATTTACTCCTATCAGTACTTCTAGGAAAAAGATCTTTTCATTTTTCAATAGGAGTAAAACAGCATTACTCAACTTTTAAACCCTTTTTATAAAGTGTTGTTTGATAAAGTAAGAGACCTAAAATTTTCTTTAATGTTATTTAGCAGGGAAACACCATCAGCTCAATGGACATGAGTTTGAGCAAACTCTGAGAGATAGTGAAGGACAGGGAAGCCTGGTATGCTGAAGTCCATGAGGTCGCAAAGAGTCGGATATGACTGAGCAACTGAGAAACAGCAATAAAAAAAACAAGAAAACAGTTCAGTGAGTGAGCATGGACATAGGTCCTAGAACCAGATGTATTTGGTCTTAAATGTCAGAAGTTGTTACATATGTGAGTTTACACTTTACACTTGTTTCCTAATCTTTTAAGCAAAGATACTACAAGTAGCTAACTGCGAAGTATTAATGTGACAAGTTAATGTCATAATACTTTTATGAGCAAAATATATTGCCTAGAACATAAAACATGTCTATTAATAGTATTATCATTATTATTTTTCAATAAAATTAAATATATTAATCAAAGTCATTATAACTCAAATATGATTGTTTTCAAATTGCATATTCTCCCATGAAATCTGATGCTTCCCTGTTTCCCCCTCTTCCTTTGCCATATTCCCCTCCTGCCATCCCAAGAATCTTTGGATTGTATTCTTAAGATATCAACACACATCCTGTAAATCAGTCTCTTATGAAGCTAATTTATGACCTCAGAGTCCTACACAATTTCCTTTTTTTCAGTTTTTTTCCTTTACATGGTATATATGGAAAAACCTTTGTCTTATCCTGAAACTTGCTGGCCTAATACCATTAAAATTTTTGCATATCAACCCTTAAAACTGGATTATGCTTTTCAATACATAAATGTGATACAACAAACCAGCTCTGGCTGCTATTTCATGGCACATATTGCAATAACATATCATCCATGTTAGACAGAAAAAAAAGTTATTGTTCCATTATTCCAAATGGGTTGTATCAGTTAAGATTGTTCAACTTCATATAACAGACTATAGTAGTTTAGTTTAATACGAGTCGCATAGCTTCCCCCATTTAACAAGGAGTCTGGAGATAGATAGTCTTTAGATGTAGTTGCTTAGAGAACTCATTAAACGAGGATCCTTCTTTCTTCCTGCTCTGTATCTTTAGTATATGGCTATTATCTATTTGTTCATGAGATAGCTGCTCCACCTCCATGTATCATGTGTTTCAGATGATAGAAAGAGAACAGAATGAAGAAAAGAATATGTGTTTCCTTGGGAAAACAATAGTCTTTGTACCCAGCAGGCTTCCTTGTGCATCAGGTAAATCTAGATTGCATGAAGGTGACCCTAGCTTAAAGAAAGTCTGGGGAGCAAAATTTTTAAACTGGACACGTTGCTACCCCTAAAGTTTGAGGAATAAAGAAGAGTGGATTAGGTAGAAAACAGCAGGGTCTGCCACATGGGTCAAAATTTTTTACTTGACTTACAGAAAATGATATTGCAACATCATTAGTCACCAAAGTGCACTGGCAGCAGCCTAAAAGGCAAACATTATTTAGTAATATAAGACATATTACCAAAAAGATTAGATTAATAAGAGGAAGTAAGATTCAATATTTTAAAACAATTCTCACAAAAGACAGGAATAAACCCTGTGGTATTGGGTTAATGTCAGAGACTTAATATGAATTTCTATGTCTATCTATGTATCCTTTCATCTATCATCTGTCTATGAATGGAAAGATACATAAATAATTATATACATATGTTTCTACATAGGTCAACATACATACATGCTTTCTTAGTTATGTTTGCTGAGAGGGTCTAATGAGCACACTCAGCACACGGAGTGCCCCGATCTTGGTTTCTAAATGCCGTTTTCCATAAAAGGCACTGCAACTCCTGGGAAAGAGCTGACTCTAGGACTGGGGCAATAGAAATATTTAGTAAATACTAGATGAACCTGGAGCATCTATAATGTTGGAAAGTAAGGAAGTGCTTAAGAAAGAATGGGGGCATCTCAAAAGGCCACAGGAATGTCTGAAAGAGATCTCAATTGCCAAAGCAGGAAAATGTGGGCAAGAAAATAAATAGTACTGGATGATAACACAAAGTATAAAATATACATGAATCCATATTGATATAAAGAAATAATTGAATAAACAAATTAAAGAGAAGAGACAAATCTTCCTCAAAGAAAATTCCAAATAACATATGCAAATACTCCCCTCTTTGAGGAGGTAGAGCTTAATTACCTTCACTTTCAGCGTGGGTTGGACATAGTGATCCCTCCCAAAGATTAGTAAAATGAAAATCCAGCAATGTTATAATGGAAAAATTTGGCAAGCACTACTTTAACCTAGGGCTTCCAGGGTGGCTCAGTGGTAAAGAATCTGCCTGCAACGTAGGAGCCACAGAAGATGCAGGTTTGATCCCTGACTTGGGAAGATCCCCTGGAGGAGGGCATAGCAACTCACTTCAGTATTCTTGCCTGGAGAATCCCATAGACAAAGAAGCCTATGGACTACAGTCCATGGGACTGCAAATAGTTGGATGTGACTGAGCAACTTAGCACGCTTGCACCTTAACCCAGCAATCAACGTTAACTTATGATAAGTCATGTTGATATCAAGCATCTCTGACTCGATGTTATAAGAAGGATGGTGCCACCTTTTCAGTGTTCTACACACATAAAAACCCTAACTCTAATCATGAGAAAAGCATCAGACAAAACCAAATTTGAAGACAATCTATGAAGTACATATTTTTCAAAATGATCTGCTGCTGCTGCTAGGTTGCTTCAGTCGTGTCCGACTCTTAGCGACCTCACGGACGGCAGCCTACCAGGCTCCTCCATCCATGGGATTTTCCAGGCAAGCGTACTGGAGTAGGGTGCCATTGCCTTCTCCGTTCAAAATGGTCATGGTCGTGAAAAACAGGCAAAGGCTGAGAAGCTGTCATAGATGAGAGAAGACTAAGGCGGTATGACCATTACATGCAAAGTGATATCCTGGACCAGAATCTAGGATAGAGAAAAACATTAGTGTATAAATGGAATAAGCTTTGGAGTTTAGTTATTAGTAATGTACCAATTGATTTTTTTAAAATCCAGTCTCTCAGCTGTGTCTGACTCTTTGCAACCCCATGAAGTGCAGCAAGCCAGGCTTCCCTGTCCTTCACTATTCTCCCAGAGTTTGCCCAAATTCATGTCCGCTGAGTATGTGCTGCTATATAACCATCTCATCTTCTGCCATCCCTTCTCCTTTTGCCTCCAATCTTTCTTAACATCAGGGTCTTTTCCAATGAGTCTGCTCTTCATATCAGGTGTACAAAGTGTTAGAACTTCAGCTTCAGCATCAGTCCTTTCAATGAATATTCAGGGTTGATTTCCTTTAGGATTGACTGGTTTGATCTCCTTGCAGTCCAAGAAACTCTCAAGAATCTTCTCCAGTACCACAGTCAGAAAGTGTCAGTTTTTTGGGGTTCAGCATTCTTTATGGTCCAACTGTCACATTCATACATGCCTACTGAAAAACCCATAGCTTTGTCTGTATGGACCTTTGTTACTAAAGAGATGTTGCTGCTTTGTAATATGCTGTCTAGGTTTGTCATAGCCTTTCTTCCAAGGAGCAAGCATCTTTTAATTTCATGGCTGCAGTCACTGTCCCCAATGATTTTGGAATCAAAGAAAATAGTCTGTCACTGTTTCCATTGTTTCCCCATCTATTTGCCATGAAGTGATGGGACTGGATGACATGATCTTTGTTTTTTTAATGTGGAGTTTTTTTTTTTATTGTTTTTGTCATACAATGCCATGATACCACCATGGGTTTACATATACTCCCCCTCCCGAAACCCCCCCCTCCCCCCCCCCTTCCCCCCCCCCCCCCCCGGAAATCTCGATGCACCAGCCCCGAGCATCAATCCTGGGCTGGCGATTGATTAGACATATGATAATTAACATGTTTCAATGCCATTCTCCTATATCATTTTAAGCCAGCTTTTTCACTCTCTTCTTTCACCATTATATATATTCATATATATCAAGTGAATGATGCCAGCAGGGGCAATTCATCTTTCTATTGTCTTCTTCAAAATTGATAGATTCATCATTAGGAACTTAGGTTTGTAAAAGAAACTTTTGTCAAAGTCTGTAAGTTATGTTACCCCATAAAATAGAATTGTCTTGAAAAATCCTATCCCTACAAGATTGCTTCTACTTAAAAACATATATTTTTAGAGCAGCACCTCCAAGATTAGTGTAGGAAATCCTTACATCAGAATGTTAAATTTGCCTTGCCACTCATTCTTCCAATGATCTTGAAAAGTCTATTTAACATGTTCCTTGGCCACCAAATGAGGTTAAAAAATAAAGAACAAGAGAAGTAATTATGTAATCATCAAAAAGCAACTTAAAATAAAAGTGTTAGATAAAAACATCTGCTGTGGAAGGACATCATACCACTTTGTGGTGATCAAAAAAATAATTATTCTCTTCAATTTTCTATTTATTAACAGTAAAATTGGATGGCAGTAGCAGAAAAGGTATCATTTCTACTGAGAAACAGAGCAAAATGTAGCGATGAATGAAATAAAGCTAATCTTTTTTAAAAATTTATTTATTTTTAATTGAAGGATAATTGCTTTACAATACTGTGTTGGATCCTACCATATATCAACATGTAACAGCCATAGGTATACATATGTCCCCTCCCTCTTGAACCTCTCTCCAATCTTCTACCCACTCTAAAGTTAATTTTAAGCCCTCTCTTCCTACAAAAAATCCACTAATATATATACATATATATATATTTTACCGTTTGAAAAACTTCTTCCAGAAATCCAATGTGAATTTAAATAGTCTAGGTTACAATTAGCATTAGAGCCATTAAACTTGAACCTTTAAAAGTTTCAAGAAATGAATAGTCTTTTGACTGTTTACTAAGAAATTAAGAGAAAAGAATCTCTCCAAAACATATCAGCATGCTTATTTTAGATTATAACTCTGGATTAATTTTTGAGATGTCTTTGAGTTCTCTGAAATCAAGGAATGCAAGCATACGTCTTACATGCAATAACTGGAATGCATGATTGAGAACTATGATTTTAGAGAACCTATTCATTACACGTTTTGCCACCTCACAGAGGTCCACAAGAGGGCACTCTTTTGCTGAGATTTTCTACACATTTTAAGGTAAAAACAAATTTTATAAGGAAACTTGTTACCAGTAAGTAGATATGCACGTTTAGCTTCTCATGGTCTTTTCAATTGCATTATCCTAGTCAGTTTCTTCCTTCTCACTTTCTCCTGATGATTCTTTTTTCCAATTGTGGTAAAATACATATAAAATTTGCCATTTTAATCATTTTAAAGTGTACAATTCAGTGGCATTAAGTACATTTACATTGTTGTGTAACCATCATCACCATCCATATCCATGACTTCTTCATCTTTCCAAACCAAAACTGTGTACGTATTAGACAAGCCTTCTTCCCCTTCTCTCTTACTCCTGGTAACTACCAGACTTTCTACATATTTGACTACTCCTGGGTAGAGAAGATCCTCTGGAGGAGGGCATGGCAATCCACCCAGGTATTCTTGCCTGGAGAATCCCATGCACAGAGGAACCTGGCAACCTGCAGTCCATAGGGTCGCACAGAGTCAGACATGACTAAAGTGACTTAGCACACACACACAGACACACTAGGTATCCCACATACAAGGGGACAATAATATCTGTCCCTTTCTGACTCATATATTCCACCTTGCAAAGTTCTTTGACATTCATACATGCGTTTGATGATTCTTACAAGCTCTTTCTTCAACATTGCCGAGTATCCAAAGCTTTACCAAAAACTACATTAAATGAGGTTTATTATTGGTACCTCTATGCTTGTGCCAGATCATATCAATCTGTTATCTTTTTTTCTTTTCTTCATTGATCTATATCCCTCAACTTCCTAGTGGACTTATTATTATTTACTGAGTTAAATTCAGAACAAGCTTCTTTACTAAATTCATAGAAATCTCTGCCTTCCTGGATCTTTGATTCTCATCTAAAGGATTTATCATCCCATATTTGCAGGTGGACATAGCGACAACCTTTATACAAGGTCAGTTCTGGCAAGGCAGACAGAACCTCAGGTAAGTTTTCAATCTGCTATCTCTGTGCTGTGACTGGAATTAAGCAAATCTGTGCTTGCACTCTTTATCGCATAGTCTTGGTTCCCTTACAGTCCTCCAGCAAGCCGCACTGGTTTTCAAGAAAGCTAAGATAGTTTGTCTTCCTGGTGTCTGACCCCCAGGGCTGCGGTGTCTGCTATGAGAACTGAGCCCCTCACTCTCCAAGGAGGATGGCCAAGCCTGTGATATTCCTCCTCTTCTTTTGTGTTTCCTAACAGACACAGATCCCAACCAGACCACTTCTCATCCTTTCCTACCAGACTCTGTGGATCTTTCACTACAGTCTTGGCTGTTGAAGAGGCTTTCTTCTAGTCTCTAGGTTGATTTCAGCAAGAGTGTGTATACAGTTGTAGTTCTGATACGTTCATGATGGGAGGTGAGCCCCGATGCCACTACTCTTTCATCCTGATCCTTTTCTTGGAAATACACAGTTTGAAAATGTTCTTAGTAATATTTTTTGGATATGTCTCCTTAGGCATGGGAAACAAAACTAAAAATAAGCAAATTGGATTATATTAAACTATAAAGCTTTTGCACGGTGATGAAAACTGTCAACAGACTGAAAAGGCTGCCTACTGAATGGGATAAGATACTTGCAAATGATACACCTGATAAGATATTAATGGCCACGGAATTCCCTGGAGGTCCAGTGGTTAGGACTTGCTGCTTCACAGCCAGGGCCAAATTCAGTCTCTGGTCAGGGAACTAAGATCCCACAAGCTGTGCAGTACAGCCAAAAAACAAAACAAAACAAAAAAAGAGAGAGAGGGAGGTTAATAGCCAAAATATGCAGAGAACTTGTATAATTCAACATCTAAAAATAAGCAACAAAATTGAAAAATAGGCAGAGAACTCGAATAAACGCTTTTCCAAAGAAGGCATACAGATGACCAACAGGCACATGAAAAGATGTTCAATATCACTAATCATCAGGGAAATGCAAGCCAAAACCACAATGAGGTAGTACTTCTCATGCATCAGAATGGCTGGCATCAAAAAGGTAACAAATAACAAGTGTTTGCAAGAATGGTGAGATAGAATCCTTGTGCACCATTGGTAGGAGTGTAAATTGATGCAGCCACTATAGAAAAGAGACTCTCCAAGTAGCTCAGTGGTAAAGAATCCACTGGCAATGCAGGAGATATGGGTTCAGTCCCTGGGTTGAAAAGATTCTATGCAGAAGGAAATGGCAATCCACTCCAGTATTCTTGCCTGGGAAATCCCATGGACAGAGGAACCTGGTGGGTGGGCTACAGTCCAAGGGGTCGTAAAAGAGTTGGACATGACTTAGCAACTAAACAACTATGGAAAACAGTATGGAGAATTTTTAAAAAACTAAAAATAAAACTAATTCAGCAATTCCACTCCTGGCTATTTACCCAAAGAAAAAACATTAATTCAAGAAGGTATATGCACCTCTATATTACCGCAGTTTTATTTAAAATAGCTAGGATATGGAAGCAAGGTAAAGCCCAACAATAGATAAATGGGTAAAGAGGCTTTTCCTTAAAATAATATTTAAATCATGGCTCAAGGCTCAAATTAGGCAGAGTTCCTCATACTTCATATATTTTAAAAATTCTGTTTCTTTATCTTTTATTCCATAAAATAGCTAGAATCTGGTTTAAGAGCTCAAATGAGTTTTACACAAAAATAAAAACCTTTATTCCTTAATCCACATTATATGTGGTTATGTTCTGGGCCAGGTGAATTTACTGAAAGCTTGGGATAGTCATTCCAAAGATAAAGAAAAGAGAATTTTAAAGGGACTGAATTATTGGTGATGTAGATATAACTTTAAAGTTTTGAAGTTTATGTGACTTTACAGTTTCATTGAACGTAAGATGATCCTTTCTTTCAAAGATATTAAGTCATTTTGGGACCTAACAGGTTTAGATGTTCTGGCCCATTGAATAATAATAATAATAGTTGCCATCATGTGTTTAATTTATATGTTGTACAATTACATATTATGTAGATTGTCTCATGTACTCTTCACAATGACCCTGTAAGACAATTTCAAGAAGACTGAAGTCCCTACAGGTTAACTTGGTAGCTTGTATATAATTGAAGAATTATAACACAAGCCAAGACAGTCACCCTCAGTACTGGTATGTGCGTGGATGCTAAGTCGCTTTAGTCGTGTCTGACTCTTTGTGACCCTATGGACAGTAGCCTGCCAGGCTCTTCTGTCCAAGGGATTCTCCACGCAAGAATACTGGAGTAAGTTGCTATTCCCTCCTCCTGGGGATCTTCCAGACCCAAGGATCGAACAAGTGTCTCTTACCTCTCCTGCACTGGCAGGCAGTTCCTCACCACTAGTGCTACCTGGGAAGCCCTCAGTCCTGGGTGCTGTGCTCTTTAAATACATATTATATATATTAATGCATATTATACATAATATGCATTAATGTATATTATATATGATATTGTATATAACATATATTAATGTATATTACATATGTGTGTATTTTATATATATGTATATGCATACACATATATAAAACCATGGTACATTATGCTGCCTTCCTGAAAGAATCTTTAATTTAAACAGAAAGGTTTTTACTCACCCTATATTTACAACTAACTAACTTTTATGACTTTGTCAAAGTATTTAACCTGCATTCTGATCTATACAAAGGTGGTCTTAGATTAAACATTTTCTCCAGTCTCTTTTCCTTTCTTTTAGCAAAGTAGAGTCCTCCTGCTGAGTGAAGTCATTTTTTTGAATAGTTGGCAGAGTGACTTTGGATCACCTGTAATGCACAGTTTAGCAGAGCCAGTAGAAGATGAAGTCTGTTTCACTACACCAGGCAAGAAGGAGCAGGTGGCTGTCAATTTCTTCTGTTCTGTGGGAAGCTACCAATAATTGTCAGTGATAAACTAGATAACTTTGTTTTTTTTTTTTAATTGTATAAAGTATTTATTTAATAAAAAAAGTCTGCTTTTCAAACACATAGGTACTTCATTGTTACCCCCACTCCACAAGACTCACACGAAAATAAAATACTTAATACAGAAAAAGAGGAAAAGGTCAAATTGAAAGGAGGAAAGCCACATGAAAGGAAGTAAAGAAAAACCAGTTCACAGTATTTACTTCTGGACTCTCTTTCTGGTTTTTGAACGGGTTTGTGTGGCCTCGTCTGTCTGTTTGTCCAAGCATTCCATATCTTCAACACTAGATTCTACGCTTTCCTCAGCTTTCTTTCTCTTCTTTGCTGCTGGTTTTATTTTCAAACTTCCATTCTCCACAACAGTGAGGTCCAGCTTGCCATCATCCTTACTTCCTATAGCTTTCAGTCCTTGCAGAAGAATATCTCGTAACTTTTGATAAAGAGGTTTTTCGACATAATCCAGTAATTTCACTGTTTCCAGGTACTTAGCAATTTCATCTGGCTTGTTTTTCTCAGGAAAACATTTGTCCATCAAACTTGCAATATTTTCTCTGTACCTAATTTTGGAATCTCTAACGTAGTTAGGATCTTTCAAATTATCCTCCCATGGAAGATGGCCACTAAGCCACTGGATCATGCAATATCCAAGGATTTCCAAGTCACCGCGTCTTGATGAAGCCACACCGTTGTGCGTGTCGATGCTGGTGAATTCAATCATGCCATCGTGACATCTTTTGGGGTCTTCTTTATATTCTTTATGAGCCCCTTCTGGGCAGTATCAATAAGCAAGGCCATAGTCTACCAAGTACACCTGGTCAGGATTTTTGTAGCTGAGAAGAAGATTTGAGGCCTTGATATCTCCATGTACATACTCATGCTCATGAATATATTCCAGAATATCCAGAATTCTTACGCTTAGCTGCAAGACAGTTTTCCGAGAAAATCTTTTGGCATTTGCTTCATATATTTTCTGAAGGTCACTCCCAAAGCGATCTATTATCATAAACCTGCAACTTTTTCCATTTTTGTCATGTAGACCAAATACCCGATACTTAGGGACACCCAGGTACTTCAGCTTATGGGTACGGATCCATTTCTGAATTTGTTCTGGTTTGGCAGCTCGCTGGTAGAACTTTAATTCAGTAAAAAGAGGTCCATTATCACTGGGTTCCACTTTTACAACACAGGGTGCATCGTTGCCCACGGATTTTGAAGAATTCATATCAGCAAGATATATACAACCAAAGCCAGCTTGGCCAATGGGAGACCCCAGTTTCCACTCCTTTTTGGTCATGTCAGTGATTACCTCCCTGGGTGCAAAGTGTTCTGCAAGACGTCTCTTTGCAGGGCCCTGTCTTCCAGCCTGAGCTGCTTTCACACGAGGCATTTTCACCCAAGCCGCCGATCGTCGCCTTCCGCCCGGTACGAACTTCCCGCCGCTTTCCTAGGTAACTTTGGATAGCTGCAGCAACAGTTCTATTCTGGCATATGGTGTGTCCTCATGCTGATCACTGTCTCATCTGTTTGCACTTCAGTTTTTGCTTTATGCACAAGCCAGGTGAATAACAAAAGTAAGTTTTAAAAAACCGGATCAGCAACCTGAAATTATTAACGTTTCTCTTTCTGGATAAATTATATCTCTTCTTTTTCTATTACTAGTTGAAAATGCACTATGCATTGGTTGGAGGTTTAAGATAGAAGGGGTAGAATGAGGATCCTTGACAATAAAGTCACTGGGCAATCTTACTGTTTCTGCCTATACAGGTGATATGTAGAGGGTGATAAAGTATACATAAGCAGCAAGCACACAGAAGATACTTTTCTTTTTTTTTTAATTTTTTTTTATTTATTATTTTTTTTTAATTGTTTTTGCCATACATTGTCATGATATCACCATGGGTTTACATATGCTTTTCATGTGAAAGAGCCAGAGTCTGAGATCTGGAATTAGAGAATCTATAGGTAAGAAAGAAATGCTGCAAATTACAGAGGCCTCTATTTAAAGCAAGAATATGGGGGTGTATATTACACAGTTGAATGAGCAGAAGCTCACCAGAAATGAGCTTCAAGAGAGGCAAACACACTCATGGTACTTTGAAGCAGGATTTGCTTTAACCCAGATTTAAGCAAAGATGAAAAAAAAAAAAAGGAAACTAAGAGTATGATGTGCTTTGTATGTGTACTCAGTCATGTCCAACTCTTTGCAACCTCATGGACAGCCCACCAGACTCCTCTGTCCATGGAGTTTTCCCAGCAAGAATACTGGAGCTGGTTGCCATTTCCTACTTCTGGGAAACTTCCTGACCCAGGGATTGAACCTGCATCTCTTGCATATTCTGCATTGGCAGGTGGATTCTTTACCACGTGCCACCTGGGAAGCCATAGTATGCTTTATTCTTAATTAATCAGCCTGGTCTAATTTAATTTTTACAGCAATTTGATAAGGCAGGTGGTACTAATTTCATTGCATAAGTAAGAAAATAGAGACTTAAGAGATGCTCAGTAGCTTAAGTTCAGCATTTTTCTCATTATATTATGCTTGGTAAGTGATCATTCACACTTATGTTTCTCTCATATTAAGGTAGCACACTAATAATGTTCTCTTTTATGAATTCCACATAGGGAGACTATTCTGTTTTGAATTTTCTTTGCATTTTTTACTAAACATTAAGGATTTAACTCTGACACTTTCTGATGAGCTTACTAAATTCCAAAACAGGATATATACTGATTTGATTGTGAATATCACATTTATAAATAATATCCTCAAAGTTTCACATTAGTTTAATTAGGGAAATTGTGCACAGTCAGGGGCTTTTCAGGTGGTTCACTGAGTAAAGAATGTGCCCAGAATGCAGGAGATGTGGGTTTGATCCTGGGTTGCAATCCCATTCCAGTATTCTTGCCTGGAGAATCCCGTGGACAAAGGAGCCTGATGAGTTACAGTCCATAGAGTTGCAAAGAGTTGGACATGATTGAAATAACTGAGAACTCACACACGCACAGTCAAGGAAAAAGACAATTGCAAGTTACTTAAAGTCTTTACACTTTAGCCAGTTCAATTCCTGACTCAAAGATTGAAGGCCAAGATCCCAAAGATGGAAGGTCCCACTGAGGCAGTTCTTGGTGTGTCTGTGTATGGCCGACTGAGGGCAGGTGAGATTTGTTTTGGAATATGTTGTGTTATGTTCTTTAGAGTTAGAAAAAAATGAAGGAAAGTGATTATTTAATTCACAGAGTTAGAGCTAGATAAGTACAAGGGTACATAGAACACAGCGTGCTCTTATCTGGTGTCACAATGGGGATGAGGATGATGGTGATTCCCATTGTGTAATGTCTGTACGGCTTTCACATAGCCCAACACAGTTCATTCTCATTCTCATCCAATGAGGTAAGCAGAGCATGTCTCCCACTTTCCCCCATTTTATAGAAAATTCAAAGAACCGAAAGGAATAAGGCTTATAGACATGAGGTGCCTTACCTGAGGTCCCATGGGTTCAAGAGAATGAATCAATAATTGGCTTTGTCTTCTGACTTTTCCCTGTCCCTTTCCTGTTAGAATCGCCAGTGGTAGACCCATCTTCATTCTCCTCATTTCTCATCTCCTACTTACCTCTCCAAGAAATTCTTTTTACTTTTCAGAACCTGGGCCAGTGATATTAAATTTGTAGTCACCTGAAATTAAGTGAAGTAGGTATGTTTTTTAAATGAAAAATATACAAAGACACATAGCCTTCTAAGTCAATTTCAAATATTTTAATGCACCTTTCAGCAAAATTTTGGATAAGAATTTTCTCAGAGGAACTACAAAGTATTGGTGGTTATTCTACAACTGTCCAGATGAGTTCAAAAACTACATATTGAGTGATAATTTGTGTACAAATCACAGAATAGGTACTGTGGCAAATTAAATAAATAAAATATTGTCTCTACCCATCAGTGGTTTATTAGGTACAGGAAAAAAGAATACTCTATTTTTTGCTTTTTAGTCTTTATTCTGTCTATTGTTCCATTGAGGTTTCAAAAACTCACAATAATATACTTAAATAAGTGTAAAATAAAATAAGATCCTCAATCCTTCAACTTTCTGAGGTTTCCACTATTTGTGTATTTGTGTATTCATTTTTATTGAAGTATAATTGACTTGCAATATTATATTAGTTTCAGGTTTACAACATAGGGTAATTTTTTTATATGTTACAAAATAAAAAGTTGTTAAAATATTATTGTATATATTCTTTATGCTGTATATTACATTCTTGTGGCTTAATTATTTGTAATGGGAGGTTCATAATTCTTCACCTATTTTACTCAACCTTCAGCCCCTTTTCCTCTGACAACCACCATTTTATTCTCACCACCTATGAGCCTGTTTCCTTTTTATGTTTGTTTTGTTTTTCACATTCCACACACAAATGAAATCATATGATATTTGTCTATCTCTGTCTGATTTATTTCACTAGGTTCATTTATGCTACCCCAAATGGCAAGATTTCATTCTTTCTTTTATGACTGAGTAATATTGTGCATATATATATATATATACACACACACACACACACAAGCACACATATATATATACAAATATATATATACACACATAGATAAATATATAGTCATTTAGTTGCTCAGTCATGTCCAACTGTTTTGTAATCCCAGGGACTATAGCATGCCAGGCTTCTCTGTCCATGGGATTTCCCAGGCAAGAAGACTGGAATGGGTTGCCATTTCCTTCTCCAGGATTTCTTCCCCACCCAGGGATTGAACTAATGTCTCCTGAATTGCAGGCAGATTCTTTACCACTGAGCCACCTGGGAAGCTTTATATATATATGTATGCCACATCTCTTTTATCTGTTCATCTATTAATAGAGCCTTAGGTTGCTTCCGTATTTTGGCTTTTTAAATAATGCTGTTATGAACATAGAAATGTATATATCTTATTCAATTGGTATTTTTGTTTCTTTAAAGAAAAAAAGTCCACAAGTAGAATTTCTGGATGGTATGGTAGTTGTATTTTTGAAAAACCTTACTCTGTATTCCATAGTGCCGTACCAATTTACATTCCCACCAACAACAGTGCACAGTTCAGTTCAGTCACTCAGTCATGTCTGACTTTCTGTGAGCCCATGGACTGTAGCATGTAGTGTATTATTTTCACTTTGGTTATTATGTCCTTTATCTCTGTTTAACTCCTTTTTATGTTTCCTAACTCTTAGTCAAACTTCTCTCTGTTCTTCAATTATTCCACTGCAACCATTGGGCATCTTTATAGTCATTACCTTGAACTCTACCAGGTAATTTTGTTTTATTCCTTTGTTTGGAACCTATTCTTATGTCTATTCATTTTGTTTAATTCTTTGTATTTATTCTGATGTACTGTATAGATCCTTTATGTTTCCCAATTTTATATAAGTGTTCTTTGGGCCTAACAGCAATCTCTCCTCTGGCCACTAGAGCTATAAAGCTATTTACAAATACAAATTTTGTTATTTATGGCAACGGATACTGTTTATGTCTTATCTTGTCTCTATTCTGTAGGATTAAGTCTTAGATCTGCTTCTTTCAATCTTCTGCTTGAACTGCCTTTTCTGTCTCTCCTCTCTTCCTCCCTACCCCTATCTATTTCTTTTAGAACTGTAACACTAACAATAATGATGTAAAAAAAAAAAAAAGAAAAAATGAGATCTATAGGTAATTTTTAAATTAAAAAATGATGATATTTATTTATTTCTGTCTTTATGGGATAAAGTAATTTAGATCCTTAGATATCTAAGTAAATATGTAATTGCTTATATCTTAAGATGATACAAAAAAAGTAGATTTGAAATAGTGTATCACTTACTCCCCACCCCAAACCTTGCCCCGCTATTCATTTATCTTTAGAGCTAATGTTTTTGAAAGACAGAAATAATATTTTTTTCAAGTCAAAGAATTTAAAAGGCAGAAAATAAAAATGAGTAATTCATCTTCCCAAATACTAAGCTGTTTCATTTTTCTTAGGCAAGTGCAATCAAAACTTTGTTTTTGTTCTTTTGTAGTTACATTTATACCCATATATTGTAATCATTTATCTCTCTGTTAGGAAGTATGAGAAATTTATTTCACTTTCACTTTCCAAATTGTTATATATAGTGTCAATATTAGTTCTGCTTGAAATAACACACTTGAACTCCTTATTTATATTGATTTGTGTAAAATCTACCACTTTCTGACATGAAAGATGTCAGAAATTAATACTCCACCTTGCCCTTCCTTCCAGTTCTCTTCTTTGATTATTTTTAGTCATATTATTATTTTACATTGTCAAAAATTATGATTATACTTTATTATAACTGTAATTATTATTCATATACTCATGTTATAAGAATTCCTATTAGGTTTCTATTTATGTAGTTTACCTATATGCAAAGTGCAGAGACATGAATTCACTATACCACTGATAGTGTGGTATGATTAGAGTAAAAGAAAAGAGAAAATATAATATTGTGTCATTTAATATATTTTTATATTATTTAAATTTTGCCATTTGAAGGAAAAGTCTCTAAGTGTCTGAATGTAACAGATCCTGTTTTAATATATTCCAGCTTTCCTCACTTTTATATATAGAAGCTAGCATTTCTTAGGCACCACTTTGTTTTGTTTGGGGGTTATAGATTTTATCTATATTCCATTCGAGAGTGGGGGTGTTTATAGCATGGGGGTGTTATGTTCTACAAGTTTCTGCATGCAAAAACTCATTTTTGCTCATATTGGATCGATACTTTGGATGCATTCCAAGTTTCAGTTGTTTTTCTCAGAACCTTTCTGTTGAGGTATACATCTCCTGGTTCCTTAATTCTTTTACTTCTCTGGTGATCCTGTCCTTCACATCATGCTAATCACCCATTTCCAAGGTTTTGGTTTTGACATTGTAAATCTCAGACATCCCATTTTCCCTGTCTTTCCAGCTAAAATCGGTACCCCAAATTCCTAAATTCCAGCGGACCTCCAATCCATTGATTCTACCATTTTTCTACTGTTCATCATTTCTGTCTTGTCCCTGCATCTTATTACCCATTTTAGATTCCATGGTGTATCATAATCTATCTTTTGTCTTGCTTTCCCTCCAGTTAGGGCAAAACTCCAACTATAGGTAAACTGCAATCCCTTTCTGTTCATTGCCTGTACCCAAGCTGCTGAAAGTGGCTGAAAAAAAAACACATAATCATTCTGATTATTATCACTTTATATTCATGACTGCTAATTTTAAGAGGACGTCTGTGTGGCGCTGTCATCTCCTGCAAAAGTGAAAAGTGGTAGTGGGTCACTCTTTGTGACCCCATGGATTGTAGCCCATCAGGCTCCTCTGTCCATGGAATTCTCCAAGCAAGAATACTGAAGTGGTGAGCCATTCCTTTCTCCAGGGGATTTTCCCAACCCAGGGATGGAACCCAGCCCTCCTGTATTGCAGGCAGATTTTTTTTTTTTTTTACCATGTGAGCCACCATTTCCCTATTATGACCTCCTATACTTCCACTCTCCAAAACAACTCTTTTTCTCCTTTGTTTCCTTTTGTAAACTTTTGGCCCCACTTTCAGGTGATGACTATGCTGATGACTCTTTCCTCCTATTTTTCAGGGTTTTATTGGGTTTTAGTGTTTTAAAAATTAGGTTTTATTCTTTGGAAAACTTCCCTTCTATTTCTTCTCAGGTCATATGTGCACACACATGCGGGGCAGGGGGAGGAACAGATGGATATACCAGTCTCTTCTTCTCAATACTTATATCTCCCTATGACTTTTCATTTTCTTATGAAAATAAGTCATGACATATATTTTTGTCATAACTTTTCAGGGCCCAAAATGTAATATTTTTACAAAATCTCTGATATTACTTTATGAATATAATGGGAAATGCTAGATCCAAGAATCCTAAACCAACAATTAAGGAATATAGATGCTTCATTTATTTATTTACCAAACTTTTGAATGCCAGCCAAGATACATACACAATGCAAAATCAGGCTTCAGGGGTAGATGAACAACAGAAATTTTCAAATCTCAAAGCATGGTAAAAACCTCACAATCTAGTTCATCAAAGTATTCATATTTAACCACCATTGAACTGATGGTGAAAATAGGAACAAGCTTATATGCTTAACAGCAATAGAATTGTGAGAAAAATTTTTCAGGATATACAGGGCTGTTAAGTAAGTTTGTTGAAAAAAAATTGAGGAAATATTTGAGAATTAGATAAATTCTCTATTACTATAATTTTAGGTTTTTGTTAAACTTTCTTTGTAATAAGTAAAGGTTAAAGTAGAAAACACTTTTTGTGGTTTAAAAACATGTCCACACTGTATTTTGATAGACCTCACTTCAAAAGTTGGAGCCTACCTTCCTTCCTTCTGAATGTGAGCTGGACTCTGACTGGCTTCTAACAACTAGAAGGTGGTGAAGTGACAGTGGGTGACTTCTGAGTCTAGGTCATGAAAGGGGTGTCACTTTGCTCTCTCTCTTATATAATTTGTTCCAGAGGAAACCAGTCACCTGCTGTTTCATGGGGACACTCAGGCAGCCTGTGGAGAGGCTCACATGGTGAAAAACCAAGGACTCCTGCACCAAACCATCAACAACTTGGCAGCCCTATGAGTGGAAGTGTAACCTCTAGTCCAGTCAAGCCTTCAGATGACTATCACCCTTGTCATCTCTGATTGCAACCTTGTGAGAGAGCCCAGGCAAGACTACCCAGCTAATCTGTTCCCAAATTTCCTCACTCACTGAAACTGTGAGGATAACAAATATTTATTGTTTTAAGTTACTTAGATTGGGGCTCTTTTACTGTGATTCAATAAATAATTTTATATAAATTAAGTTTGTGAGACCAGAAATTGAAAGAGAAATAAAAATCAAATTCTAGTACCCAGGCAGGAAATTCTAAAAGCTTGTGATACTTGTTGCTTTTTACATCATAATTTAATTTCTTCATTATTTTTTCTTGTGCAAAATTGCTTGTGGAAAAACTTAACTGTTAATGAAAATATTTATAATTTTCATTTGAAAATCATGATTCTCTTATAGGTTTTAGGTAAAACTGGGCTGTATAATTAATTCTGAGTACCTTCTCACAATGTCTTTGTTAGTTTACATTAATTTACCCTCTTATATGTTTTTTAAGGTGCTAACTAAAAGGTACTTCAGAAAACAACTGCCATAAAAGAGTTCTGATTTATTACACAGTGGATAGCCTTATTTGCATTTGTACAAAGCACCAACTATAAAATATAATTATTTGAATGATTAGAATTTGTGTAAGTTTCCTTACAAATAACTTTAAAAGTAGAAGTATGACTCCAAAATTAGAGTCTTCCTAATCTGCCTCTTCTCAACTAAGAAAAACTGCAACATGGGTGCTTAAGGAAATATCAGAATATGGACAATTGCCAGGACTTGGTGGTTTTCTAAAGGACTTGGACAAACACCAGATTCAGTTTTGTAATAAAGTATATAGAATTTTCTTTTAAAGTGACATTTGTACAATCAAGTGGCTGAAAGAATTTCTCTGATCAGAGAAATGGCACATACCTATGTATGTGATTGTTGTATTTTTAACAGACTGACTGCAGAGCAAATATACTTGTTTACTTTAGATTTCCACAAAGATATTAAAAAAGTTTTCTGATGAAGTTTTAGATACATTATTAAAGCCCTTGTAAGAAAAGCATGAAATAAAAAGAATAATTAGTTGAAATACCTACATTTTTTTAAAAGCCATGTGGCTTGATAACTGTGAAATTTTTATTTTTTATCAGATTCTTTTAGATAATTTAAATGGTTTTATATAAATAAATATGCTTATGTGTATCTCATGGACACAATGTCAAAGATAAGTCAGATATGAAAGACAGTTCAGTTCAGTCGCCCAGTCTTATCTGACTCTTTCTGACCCTACGGACTGCAGCATGCCAGGCTTTCCTGTCCATCACCAACTCCTGGAGCTTACTCAAACTCATGTCCATTCAGTTAGTTATGCCATCCGACCATCTCATCCTCTGTCATCCCCTTCTCCTCCTTCCTTTAATCTTTTCCAGTATCAGGGTCTTTCCCAGTGAGTCCGTTCTTCACATCAGGTGGCCAAAATATTGGAGCTTCAGCTTCAGCCTCAGTTCTTCCAATGAATATTCAGGACTGATTTCCTTTAGGATTGACTAGTTGGATCTCCTTGCAGTCCAAGGGACTCTCAAGGCTCTTCTCCAACACCACAATTCAAAAACATCAATTCTTCAGTCTCAGCTTTTTTAATAGCCCAACTCTCACATCCATACATGACTTCTGGAAAAACCATAGCCTTGACTAGATGGACCTTTGTTGGCAAAGCAATGTCTCTGCTTTTTAATATGCTGTGTAGGTTGTTCATGTGAAGGACAAGTCATCATTATATAAACAGTAGAATTTGAAGCAAAAATGAATGAAGGCTTACTGACAGAGCTCAAAGAAATACAAGATTTCTTAGGAAAAATACTGATAGTTTTGATGGCAAGCTGGAGGAAAAGAAAAAGATAATGAGATGCACATATCAGGTTGTTTAAATGGATGAAACTCAAAGGAGGAGGTAAATTTATTTGTGCCTAGATCAAAAAGTATGTCTGAATCTCCCCAAATTAAGCAAGGTTTGTATAGGAATATTGTGTAATGTTTAAGACTGTGGCCTCTGGAGCCACAATACTAGAGTTTGAACCTCAGTTGTTCTCATTTTTTGTCTCTGTGCCTTAGTTTTCTGATCTATGA
The DNA here is from genome assembly GCA_007570785.1 of Antilocapra americana. NCBI lineage: Eukaryota > Metazoa > Chordata > Mammalia > Artiodactyla > Antilocapridae > Antilocapra > Antilocapra americana. Next base: position 14,229,706 of record ML663563.1, read on the forward strand.
AACAAGAGTCATAAGATGACATATGACTGTTGAAAGGATTTAGTGTGATAAAATTTATTAAGACCTTAGAACAATATTTAAGCATATAACAAGTATTCCATGTCACTTCCACTGTATAACTGTGGCATGAAGATAGGAAACAGTGAAAGACTTATTTTCTTGGGCTCCAAAATCACTGTGAATTGTGACTGCAGCCATGAAATTAAAAGATGTTTGCTCTTTGGAGGAAAAGCTATGATAAACCTAGTGTGTGCTTAGTCGTTCAGTAGTGTCTGACTCTTTGCAAACCTAGACAGCATATTAAAAAGCAGAGACATTACTTTGCTAACAAAGGTCTATTTAGTCAAAGCTATGGTTTTTCCAGTAGTCACGTATGAATGTGAGAGTTGGACCATGAAGAAGGCTGACTGCCATAGAATTGATGATTTTGAACTGTGGTGTTGGAGAAGTCCCCTGAGAGTCCCTTGGACTGCCAAGAGATCAAACCAGTCAATCCTAAAGGAAATCAGTGTTGGGTTTAATGGTGATGGGATTAGTTTGTGGGTTGCCTTTGACTAATCAGTATGACGCTGGGTCCTTTCTGGTGGAGCATACATTACTCAGCCAAAATGGATACCAGGGAGGAGGATTCTGGGAGGTTGGTAGGACAAGTAGCATCTCCTTTTGATCTTTTCTGAGTTCTTACAGTTGGTGGTGGCTTGTTAGTTTCATGTTCCTTACCAAGACCTCTTGTAGTAAAACAATTCATGCAAATGGTTACTATGGTACCTGACCAGGGTGAGTGGTTTCAGTCGGCAATAAGGATGAGGGGAAAAAGCAATATTGTGAAAGTGTCTTTCTCTTAGACAGTTCTCTGGGGTCGATGGATATTGTGTAACAAACTTAACCTAGCAAGTGGAGAAGCTGAAGAACAAAAAAATAGACAAAAGTCAGCAGTGAGTATCAATGAAAAAATGTTGCTTGCCATATCAGTAAACAAAGGTTGTTGTAGCCATCAAGCCATCACATTACAGCCACCCCTCCCCAACGTGGTGAGTCCCGAGGAAACAGGATGCCCACCATCAAGTAGTCAGGCACAGCAGCCACCTCCAAAGATGCACCCTGAGGAGACTCAGAATGGGAAAACATAGGCTTCTGGCCACAGATAGCTGAGGTGCATATCAAAGGAATGATTCCAGGGAGCCCAGACTCTTTCATCTTCCCATATATTGAAACGTGCTAAATTTCTCAACTTGAGATGTTTGGTTTTCCTTAATTAACAGTAATCTTTTGATATTCTGACTACTTGATCTTTGTTGCAAACATTCCTGTGTATCCGGTTCCTTCCTTCTTTCTTTAGAACAGCTCTCAGAACTAAAGGAGAGGTTTAAAAAGAAAAAAAATAGTCTCTTTCCTTCTCCCTTAGTTATCTAAAGAATTTAGATGAGGTTCCGTTCCCAGAATAGAAATATCACCCTCGATATATGCAATTATTATGGGCTAAGTATGGTGGATGGGAAACTTCACAGGGACTAGAGATCACAGTGCATGCACTCTGAGTTCCATTGTCTCTAGATGACTCAGAAAATATTTGTTTACCAATCATTTGCTTTTCTATCTTCATGTAAATTGCTTTACTCCCCTTTAAGGTCCAAACCTCTACTCCTAATATCCTCTTTGTGTTGAGCTGAAGATAATATTTAAGGTGAGGTTTTCAGCCATTTTAGCAATTTCTTCAGTTTTCCTGTGTTCCTCCCCTGTATTATTGTTGTCGTTCCACTGCTCAGTGGTATCTGACTCTTTGTGACCCTATGGACCACAGCACACCAGTTGTCCCTGTCCTTCACCATCTCCCAGAGTTTACTCAAACTCATGTCCATTGAGTCGGTGATGCCATCTCTGTAGAACGTTATTAAATTTTTGTTTGATATTTTCCTGTTAATCTGTCTCAAGTCAATTTGACTCTTAGACCAGTCAGAAGAACCTAGAAGAGTAGAGGAAAATTTCTTGCCTGCAACAGTTGAAACTAAGTAAAGGATATGCAGGATTCAGTATGTTACTTTTTAACTTTTCTGTAAGCTTGACTTTTTTTTATACAAATAGAAAAATAAAAAAACAGTATATTGAGTAAGAAATACTACTTTAGGTTCTGTATTATGCTCTATATCCAGAATTGTAGTCTTAAATGTTATTATTTTTAGATCAATGATTATTCCATAATTTTGTCTTATTTTAAAGTATTTTCTTGTGTTGAAATATTCTTTGTAATTTTGATAATAGTTATTTTTAAATGTAATGCATCTTTTATTATGCATTTATTATCACATCCCTATAACAATCCTGAAAGATAAATGCTATTTTTTCCATTTTTCAGGTAAGGAGCATAAAGGCTCAAACATGTTATTTGCACTTGATCACATGCAACTATAAATTTTGGTACTGTGATTTCTTCCCAATTGTGCCATAATTCAAACGATACTCTTTTGTTCTATCACATGCTTCCAATGGTGAGATTCATTTGTTGATGGTTGGGCAGTTGTCCTCTGGGGAGAGTCACTTATGCAAATCAAAACCTATTAAAATAATATTCTTATGCAAAATGAGGGGAAACATGAGTTCTGTTGCTTTATCTAAATCTCAAACATGACAAAATATGAACCCCTATTCAAAAACTTTCAAAATGCAAGTTCTTTGTCCTATTCAGTTGACTTATCATAAGCAAGAGTTAATGGATCAACTGCATATTTGATAGTGCTATTTCAAATAGTGGCATTTGGCTCTTATTTCAAGTCCCTAAAAATTTCCATTTTAAAGTATTCATATTTTTATCAACAAGTGGCACTTTCTTCCTGTAAAGCAATGCATCATTTATCAACAAATATTTATTGAGCACTTCATGAGTGCTTAGCATACCATGTATGCATTTTACTGGAAATCCTATTGCAAACTTAACCACATTTTGTTTCTGCTGAAGACAGTAAGAGTACATGACTTTCTCCCTCATAATTTGAAAGTTTTTGATATTATCAAACCATTTATAGGATAGTTATCTGGTGGACTATATTTTTCCTTTTTTAAAATTGAATTATAGTTGATTTATAACATTATATTAGTTTCAGGTGTACAACATAGTGATTAAATATTTTGTAAATTATATTCCATGATATTCCAGAAATAAAATTCAAAAAGATATGACACTGAAAGATGAACCACCCAGGTCAGTAGATGTTTAATATGCTACTGTAGAAGAACAGAAAATAGCTCCAGAAGAAATGAAGAGGCTGAGTAAAAATGGAAAAAACGCCCAGTTGTGAATGTGGCTGGTAGTGAAAGTAAATGCTAATGCTGTAAAGAACAATATTGCATAGGAACATGGAATGTTAGATCCATGAATCAAGGTAGATTGGAAGTGGTCAAACAGGAAATGGCCAGGGTAAACACTGACATTTTAGGAATCTGTGAGATAAAATGGACAGGAATGGATGAATTCAATTCAAATCACCATTATATCTACTACTGTGGGCAAGAATCCCTTAGAAGAAATGGAATAGCACTCATAGTCAACAAAAGAATACAAAATGCAGTACTTCGGTGCAACCTCAAAAATGACAAAATGATCTCTGTTTGTTTCCAAGGCAAACCATTCAGTATCACAGTAATCCAAGTCTCTATCCCTACCACTAATGTCAAAGAAGCTGAAGCTGAAAGTTTTTATGAACACCTACATACCTTCTAGAACATCAAAAAATTCATCATAGCAGACTGTAATGCAAAAGTAGGAAGTCAAGCGATATCTGGAGTAACAGGCAAGTTTGGCCTAGGAATGCAAAATGAAGCAGAGCAAAGACTAACAGAGTTTTGCCAAGAGAATTCACTGGTCATAGCAAACACCCTCTTCCAACAATACAAGAGGTGACTCTACACTTGGATCTACACGTGGACATCACCAGATGGCCAAAACCAAAATCAGATTGATTATATTCCCTGCAGCTGAAGATGGTGAAGCTCTATACAGTCAGCAAACACAAGATTGGGAGCTTAGATCATGAACTGCTTATTGCCAAATTCAGACTTAAGTTGAAAAAAAGTAGGGAAAAGAACTAGGGCATTTCAGTTCAGTTCAGTTCGATCACTCAGTCATGTCCGACTCTGTGACCCCATGAAATTCAGCACACCAGGCCTCTCTGTCCATCACCAACTCCTGGAGTTTACCCAAACTCATCATCAAGTCAGTGACGCCATCCAGCCATCTCATCCTCTGTCATCCCCTTCTCCTCCTGCCCTCAATCCTTCCCAGCATCAGGGTCTTTTCCAATGAGACAACTCTTTGCATGAAGTGGCCAAAGTATTGGAGTTTCAGCTTCAACATCAGTCCTTCCAATGAACATCTAGGACTGATCTTTAGGATGGACTGCTTGGATCTCCTTGCAGTCCAAGGGACTCTCAAGAGTCTTCTCCAACACCACAGTTCAAAAGCATCAATTCTTTGGTGCTCAGCTTTCTTCACCGTCCAACTCTCACATCCATACATGACTACTGGAAAAACCATAGCCTTGACTAGACAGACCTTTGTTGGCAAAGCAATGTCTCTGCTTTTTAATATGCTGTCTAGGTTGGTCATAACTTTCCTTCCAAGGAGTAAGTGTCTTTTAATTTCATGGCTGCAATCACCATCTGTAGTTGCCGGGGTCCAGCCTCTGCGGGGTCCAGGGGTCTTGAGGGATGGGTGGCGTCGGCGGAAGAAGAACTGAGCTGAGTCAATGTGTGGTGATGGAGCAGTCTCTCTCCTTTATTGTTGTTGGTTTACAGTTTTTATAGCCAAAAGACATCCCCATTACATCACCTATCGTTCTATACAATTTTTTTGTTTTCTGCCTACCATCAACAACTTTAACATTAAGCTCATTTTCCTTGCAAAAGGTCGGATTTCTGCATAATTAGACTTAACAATAGTATGTTTACCATTTGAATGTCTCCAGCATACTTCGGATAAGTACATCAATCTAAGTAGAAAGGTTACATTTCTCTTACTAGGTGCAACTATGCAGAAGCTAGAAAGAAGGGCTTAAGCTTGAAACTTTTATTCTATTAACCTATTTTGGTTCTTACAAGGAAAGAGAAAAGAGGACAAAGAGACAGTTTAGCAACACTGCTTTAACAATGAAGTCCTATTAACCTTACAACTACTAAAATGAATTCCTATGTCTATATTATCCTAAAGCAATCAATATCTCCAACTATGCTGGCCACAGTTATGAGCATTCCTAAGTCTCAATCGAGCCTGATTTCTTCAAGGAAGCGAGCCTCCTCTGTGGAGTGGTCAGGGGAGTGGGAGGTGGAAAGGTGACCCAAGTACCAGCCTTTCTGGTGGTGGCCTTGCCATGACCTCCAGAGAACTCTTGGTAAACTCCCCAGTAAGGAGTAGTAATCCATTTAAATGTTCCTTTCATTCCTCCATAGCCCCCGGGGAAGGTGATCCACCTTCCCGGATCCTCTGGTCCATAATGTCTGGGGGGATTATCTCAGGACGAATTCTTTCCAACTGTGACTGACCTACTGAGATGAGCCAATGTTCCGAGCATGGACAGAACTTCCAAGAAAAATACCAGGGTGCGACTTGCCCAGGATGCCCCGATAAAGAAAGTCAGCTTTGCAATTTCTTTCTTAGGCTCGTGACCTTGTCATCCAAGCAAGGGGGCATCCTGACGGCTCCCGGCATGTAGTGATTTTGGAGCCCCTCAAAATAAAGTCTGTCACTGTTTCCACTGTTTCCCCATTTGTTTGCCATGAAGTGATGGGACCAGATGCCATGATCTTAGTTTTCTGAATGTTGGGTTTTAAGCCAACTTTTTCACTCTCCTCTTTCACTTTCATCAAGATGCTTTTTAGTTCCTCTTCACTTTCTTCCATAGGGTTGGTGAAATCTGCATATCTGAGGTTATTGATATTTCTCCTGGCAATCTTCATTCCAGCTTGTGCTTCTTCCAGCCCAGCGTTTCTCATGATGTACTCTGCATATATGTTAAATAAGCAGGGTGACAATATACAGCCTTGACGTACTCCTTTTCCTATTTGGAACTAGCCTGTTGTTACATGTCTGGTTCTAACTGTTGCTTCCTGACCTGCATACAGGTTCTCAAGAGGCAGGTCAGGTGGTCTGGTATTCCCATCTCTTTCAGAATTTTCCAGAGTTTATAGTGATCCACATAGTCAAAGGCTTTGTCATAGTCAATAAAGCAGAAATAGATGTATTTCTGGAACTCTCTTGCTTTTTCAATGATCTAGTGGATGTTGGCAATTTGATCTCTGGTTCCTCTGCCTTTTCTAAAACCAGCTTGAACATCTGGAAGTTCATGGTTCATGTATTGCTGAAGCCTGGCTTGGAGAATTTTGAGCATTACTTTACTAGCTTGTGAGATGAGTGCAATTGTGCAGCTTGAGCATTCTTTGGCACTGCCATTTAGGTATGATCAAAATGAAATCCCTTGTGACTATACAGTGGAATTGAGAAATAGGGGATCTAATCAAGGGATTAGATCTGATAGAGTGCCTGAAGAACTATGGTCAGAGTTTCATAACATTGTACAGGAGGCAGTGATCAAAACCATCCCCAAGGAAAAGAAATGCAAAAATGATTGTCTGAGGAGATCTTACAAATTCCTGAGAAAAGAAGAAAGGCCAAAGACAAACCAAAAATGGAAAGATATGTCCATCTGAATGCAGAGTTCCAAGGAATAGCAAGGAGAGATAATAAAGCTTTCCTAGGTGAACAATGCAAAGGAATATAGTAAAACAATAGAATGGGAAAGATTAGAGATCTCTTCAAGAAAATTAAAGGTACCAAGGGACCATTTCATGCAAAGATGGGCACATAAAGGGCAAAACAGTATGGACCTAGCAGAAGCAGAAGATATTAAGAAGAGGTGGCAAGAATACACACAAGAACTATACAAAAAAAAGGTCTTAACAACTCAGGTAACCATGATGGAGTTATCACTCACTGAAAACCAGACATCCTGGAGTGGGAAGTCAAATGGGCCCTAGGAAGCATTGCTACAAACAAAGCTAGTGGAGGTGATGAAATTCCAGCTGAAGCATAAATGATTGTTTGGTTTTCTGGAAAGAGCTCATAAGAGAGGACTCCCTTCCAATCCTTCTTTGGATAAAGACCAGACTTTGGTGTGGTTGGCTGTGGTTCATTTCACCTGCCCCATGGTATCTTCCATTCCTCATTTTTGTGCAGTATTCATTTTTCATCACTGTCAGAATTTGTTTTAATACTAGAATGCTTTATCACATGCAGAAATATGGTCAAGAAGGTTTTTTCATTTCTGTGAAACCCAAACATCAGAGTGATTAAGTTAACCAAGCTGGTGCAAATGACCCTGTATGCTTGATTTGATTATTTTGAGTATGTCAGCTATTTCCCACATGGCATAATGTTGATTGTTCTTTATTAATGCTCTGATTTGATTGCTATCTACTTCAACTGGTCTACCTGACAACAGAGCATTATCCAGTGAGAAATCTCCAGTGCAAAACTTCTCAAACTGCTTTTTAAAAAAAATTAATTTATTTATTTTAATTGGATGCTAATTAATTTATAATATTGTAGTGGTTTTTGCCATACATTGACTAGAATCAGCCACAGGTGTACATGTGTTCCCCATCCTGAACCTCCCTCCCACCTCCCTCCCCATCCCATCCCTCAGGGTCATCTCAGTACACTGGCCCTGAGCACACTGTTTCATGCATCAAACCTGGACTGGCGATCTATTTCATATATGATAATATACATGTTTCAATGCTATTCTCTCAAATCATCCCACCCTTGCCTTCTTCCACAGAATCCAAAATTTTGTTCTTTATATATGTGTCTCTTTTGCTGTCTTGCATATAAGGTCATTGTTACCATCTTTCTAAATTCCATATATATATATATTAATATACTGCATTGCTGTTTTTCTTTCTGACTTACTTCACTCTGTATAATAGGCTCCAATGTCATCCACTTCATTAGAACTGATTCAAATGCATTTTTAATAGCCAAATAATATTCCATTGTGTATATGTACCACAGCTTTCTTATCCATTCATCTGCTGATGGACATCTAGGTTGCTTCCATGTCCTGGCTATTTTAAACAGTGCTGTGATAAACAATGGGGGTACACGTGCCTCTTTCAGTTTTGGTTTCCTCCGTGTGTATGCCCAGCAGTGGGATTGCTGGGTCATATGGGAGCTCTATTTCCAATTTTTTAAGGAATCTCCACACTGTTCTCCATAATGTTTGTACTAGTTTGCATTCCCAGCAACAGTGTAAGAGGGTTCCCTTTTCTCTGCATCCTCTCCAGCATTTATTGTTTGTAGACTTTTTGATAGTAGCCATTCTGACCAGCATGAGAGGGTACCTCATTGTGGTTTTAATTTGCGTTTCTCTGATAATGAGTGATGTTGAGCATCTTTTTCATGTGTTTGTTGGCCATCTGTATGTCTTCTTTGAAGAAATGTCTGTTTCGTTCTTTGGCCCATTTTCAAACCACTTTTTTGACTCATTTAATCAGTCACAACACCCTTTCCACACACAGAACAAATCTCCTCTTGTTGTTCAGTTGCAATTTTACCTTTCTTGAAATAATAAATCCTAATATGCTAAAAATGTTGCTTTCCCCCTTCGTCTTAATTATTAAATTGGCTACACAAAAATTAAACAATTCTGATAAGTTCTTTAAAAAGTGCATGCTGATACGGCAGCTGTCACAATACTATCCAACACAATTGTTTTGAATGAAATTAAAGAGAACTAAGCACTACTAGAATCATCTTACAGAAAACAAACAAACAAACTTTTTGGCCAGCTCAATAGTATTATGCCACCTGTTAATAGTGAGTTTTATTTCTTCACTTCCAATTTGGATGACTTTTCTTTCTTCCTTTTTTCTGTTTGATTGCTGTGGATAGGACTTCCAATACTGTGTTAATTAGAAATGGTCAGAGCAGACATCCTTGTCTTGCTTCTGATTTCAGAGAGTCAGTTTTCAGTTTTCACCACTGACTGTAATATCAGATGTGAATGTGTCACAAATGGCCTTTATTATATTGAGATATGTTTCTTCTATATGAGCTTTGTTGAGAGTTTTCACCATGAATGAGGGTTGAATTTGGTCAAACACTTTTTCTAACTTTACTGAGGTGATCATGTAATTTTTATCTCATGTTTTAGTGTGGTATAACATTGATTTGTAAGTAGTGAACCATCTTTGCCTCCTTGGAATAAATTTCACTTAATCATGGTATATGATCCTTTTAATATATTTTTGGATTCTGCTTGTTAATATTTGTTTGAAGAGTTTTTATGTCTCTTTGAGAGATATTATTGATGTTCTCATGAGAGATACTATTGTTATTGTTTAGTTTCCAAGTCGTGTCCAACTCTTCATGACCCCATGGACTGCAGCATGCCAAACTTCCCTGTCCCTCACCATCTCCCAGAGTTTTTCCAAGTTCATGTCCATTGCTCGGTGATACCATCCAATTATTTCATCCTCTGTCGCACTCTTTTCCTTCTGCCTTCAACCTTTCCCAGCATCAGGGTCTTTTCCAATGAGTTGGTTGTTTGCATCAGGTTATTATACTATTCCTATCTGGTCTGCAAAGTTGCTGCTAAAAAATTAACTGATAATCTTATAGAGGTTATTTTGCATGTGACTCTTTGTTTTTCTCTTGTTGTCTTTACAGTTTAACCTTTATATTTAACTTTTGCTATTTTAATCACATTATGGTATGGAAATCACTGGATTCATCTTGTTTTGGAGTCTCTGTGCTTCCAATAACTGGATATCTATCCCTCTCCAGGTTCAGGAAGTTTTCGGCCGTAATTTCATCATATACATTTTCTATCCCTTTCTCTCTCTCTTATCCTTATCCCCAACCCCGTGATTTCTCCCTCTTTTTCTGTGTACTCTACTAGGGCTGGAGGTCTTGAGTATATGCAGGCCTCTTTCTCCTCCCTACCAGACTCTGTGCGGCTCTTTCTTTACAGCCTTGGTTATAGAAAAGCTCTTCTACTAGTCCCCAGTTTGATCTCAGTGAGATCTGATCTATACGGTTGTGGTTCTGATGTGTTTGTGAGGGGAGATGAGCCCAACATCTTCCTTCTCTACCATCTTAATCTTCTTTGGTGAACTATTTTTAACATAACAATTTACTTATAAACTCCAAATGAATCAAGTAAGAATGCTTATGTGTAAAGTTTAATAAAATTCACAAACTTCTTGATAAATCCAGTAGAATATTTAAAAATAAGAAATCTTCTTGACTTTGGGAAGATTTCAATATGAGAGGACAAATAAGATCATCTGTTGGAATTATCTCTAATGTGCATGTACATGCATAGATGAATAAAGGTGAGTGTAGAGATTGTCAGGGAGGAATAAATGTTTTTCTTCTACCCCTCTAGGTTCTTCTGGCTGGCCTAAGAATTAAACTGATGTGGAGACAGGTTAATAGTAGACGATTTAAGCAGAAAATCAAACAAATTTTTAATAACATGTACACACTGGACAGTCCCAGAAAAACTGCATCGAAAGGATCAAAGCACTTATTTAACCACAATTTTCAGCTAAAGAAAAAAAGGGATATTGGGGGAATTGATTTGGACCTCAAGGAGAGGAAGGCAATTTACATGACTATGGAAAAACAAGTTTGGTAAACAGATGTTTGCTTACTTGTGCAGAGACAATGAGACACAGCATGAAATTTAAACAAACAGACTTTGCTTGCTTCCTTCCTGTCTAAGCACTCAAGCCATGCTATAGTTATTCATAGTAATAACTCTCTTCCTGGACAAGGTCCTCTACCTATACATTCTTTTAGACATTAAAGAGGAAGGTCCAAGTGTCTTCTTGAGCCTTTTTGGCCCTTGATTGTTTCAACTTAAAATGATTCACATACCACAGAAACATTCTGGGTGGCAAATTATGCTCCCCTACAGGATAATTGTTTAAGGGTATTAGAACAAAAGAGTATTTGCTAAAAATTTTACTAATAATGCTTAGGTATATGGTGATTTAAATAAAGAAACTTGAAACTTCCCTGGCTGTCCAGTAGCTAAGACTACATTCCCAATGCAGAGAGCCTGGGTTCCATGCCTGCTCAGGGAACTAGATCCCACATGCCTCAGCTAAGATCTCACATGATGCAACAAAGGTCAAAGATCTCATGTGCCACAACTAATGCCCAGTACAGCCAAATAAATAAATATTTTTTAAAAATAAGTAAATGAATTGTCTGTAATAGTTAATTTCCTCAAGCTCTGTCTGATGAAACGGCATGTTCCCAAGATTCTTTTTAACAATAGGCTCAGAGGTTGAGGTCATTTTGCTACAGGTCCTTACCCCTTTAAACATACAGTTAGTCTCAATGACTGAATATGACTCATTCTGTCTTCGCAGTAATCTATTTTTTCCCCTCTTTGGGGCATGAATTGTAAACTACTGTTAAAGTGGTGATAGTCTTGCTTTATTCCTCTCTATTCTGTACACCCTGGGAGCATTTCAGAGAGTAGCATTCTTAGAGGGTAAACTTGTGAAGGGAAATTTAAAAGCAAACATTCACTCTTGGAAAAGGCAGAGCAATGACAGCTTTTGTTTCCAAGGTTACAATGGTTTTGCTGAGAATAAGAAGAATCTCAGAGACTCAGCAAAAATTGGGACATAGGCTATTTTTCTTGAGGCATGTCCCTGCATAACTGTCCTTCCTTCATGCTATAGGAAGAAAACTTTCAGATTATCTTGAAAGTCTGGCACAGATTCATCTTTCTTTTGTTTGCAGGTTTGAATAATGGGCCAATCAGTGTGGGCAGGCAACTCTAGGAATAGCTTATAAAATGTTGGCTGCTATTTCATGATTTTTTCTTGTTCACAAGCTGACCCTGTTGGATACTGATCTCAATATCACTCTGGGGTTATGCCCTTCTGCTTCCTGTACCAGGTCTTACCAGCATATGTAGAACGGGGTTAAGATTTGCCAGTCTGGGGTCATAAGCCCTGAGGAAGATTAAATTCTTTAGAAAACTTTCGGGAATCCTTTCGGGGTTTAGGAAATTCTTTAACTGTGGCCCTTAGCTTGGTCTTTAACCTTAAAGTAAAAGATATGTGAAGGCGGTTACTCAAGAGATAGTCTTATTTTAAAACATAATTATTTAACACTTTCTATAGAGTAGAAAGTTCTTAAAGAGATGGGAATACCAGACCACCTTACCTGCCTCCTGAGAAATCTGTGTGCAGGTCAAGAAACAGCAGTTAGAACTGGACATGGAACAATGGACTGGTTCGAAACTGGGAAAGGAGTACATCAAGGCTGTATATTGTCACCCTGCTTATTTAACTTATATGCAGAGTACATCATGAGAAATGCCAGGCTGGATGAAGAACAATCTGGATACTGAATCAAGATAGCTGGGAGAAATATCAATAACCTCAGATATGTAGATGACATCACCTTTATGGCAGAAAGCAAAGAGAAACTAAAAAGCCTCTTAATGAAGGTGAAAGAGGAGAGTGAAAAAGCTGGGTTAAAATTCAACATTCAAAAATCTAAGATCATGGCATTAAGTCCCATCACTTCATGGCAAATAGATGGGGAAACAATGGAAACAGTGGCAGACTTTATTTTCTTGGGCTCCAAAATCACTGCAGATGCTGTGACTGTAGTCATGAAATTAAAGGATGCTTGCTTCTTGGAATAAAAGCTATGACAAACCTAGATAGCATATTAAAAAGCAGAAACATTACTTTGTCAACAAAGGTCTGCATAGTCAAAGTTATGGTTTTTCCAGTAGTCATGTATGAATGTGAGATTTGGACCATAAAGAAAGTTGAGCACCTAAGAATTGATGCTTTTGAACTGTGGTATTGGAGAAAACTCTCTTGAGAGCCCCTTGGACTGAAAGGGAGTCAAACCAGTCAATCCTAAAGGAAATCAATCCTGAATATTTATTGGAAGGACTGATGCTGAAGCTCCAATACCTTGCCACGAAATGTGAGGAGCTGACTCATTAGAAAAGACCCCCATGCTGGGAAAGATTGGAGGCAGGAGGAGACAGAGGATGAGATGGTTGGGTGGCATCACTAACTCAATGGACATGAATTTGAGCAAGTTGTGGGAGATGGTGAAGGACAGGAAAGCCTGGCAGGCTGTAGCCCATGGGTTTGCAAAGAGTTGGACACGATTGAGTGACTAAACAACAGCAATAGAGTAGAAAGGCAATTCAGACAGAGGATTAGTAGACTCAGATAATACAAAGTAGAGTGGAGCAGTAGGACTCATGTTAATCATATAGCCTTTTGGGGGGCGATACTTCATATGTCTTTGACGTTTTAATAGCCTTTTGCAATGAAAACTGAAATGAAGCTATTTTGCAGTCTCAAAGTTTTTAGAGGCTTCTACAGCCAAATAGATATCCCATTCTGTTTATTTGATTTGGGAACCATTGCTTTCCAGTGTACTCATTAGTAAGAGTTTGCCATTATTATAGATAGCTACAGTTTCCAGGATCATAGTTCTTCAAAATAAGCAGGTGTTCTAGAAGGCGAAGGACTCAGTTATTTGGGACTTGAGTATCCTGTTTCTCTAGATAAGCCTTGGGTCTGTCAGAATTAAATTAATAACTAAGAGGAATGTGCCCCTGGGTTGAGAGTTTTGTGGTGTTTTCCAAGGTACCAATTTATCCTAGCTCCAGAGTCTTAGGCTTAAGTGGTGAATGCTCTGATAGTTTCTAAATGCCTAATATATGCCCACCAATTTTGCAAGTTTGGCTTCTGAGACTCTCATCAGCAATGGATCTATTATTCATTTACCTCATGTGCACATTAAAAGTAATAACAGTAACTGAGGAAGCAGGAGTATGGACATCAGCAATAACCAAAGAAACGGTAATGTGGACTGGCCAAGGGCTAGATCCAGGTGGACTGATCTGTTGGGTCAAGCTAACCTGCTAAACCCTGGACAGCAATTGTAGACTAGCCAAGTTCCAAGGACTGGTGTTCTGATAGAGCTTTCTATCAATCTAGACTGAGATGTTAACCTGGGACTGGAAAGTCAAAAATAGTGAGAGCATGGATTAAAATCTGAGAGAAACTTATCCATGGCTGTTTGAAACAGCAAGAAAGACAGAACCCAAAGTGTTCAGTGGGTACTAACACCTGCATTTCTTAGTGCCTCTGAAACTTTGGATTCCACTGTTACTACCAAAACTGTGAAAAAACAAAATTCAACTGAATAGATTTTGAAGTTTCAGCAATTCATTAATCAGGCAGTATCCAGTCTAGCCAACTGAAAGGAATCTGATGAGTTATACAAGCCAAGAGATTTGGAGCAGGAATAAGGAAGCTTTACTAGGCTAGAGAGCAGATTGGTTATCCAAAGGTTATTCTTTTGATAGGCGGTGGCATTTGGCAGATTACTTACCTAATACTGACCAGGTGATTCCTGATTGATTGGCTTAAGATTCTGTTTCTGGGAGAACCAAAGCTGTGACTATGTTCAGTCTCAATTTGGTGACATGGTCTTTCCCATCTGCTTCTGTTTTGAGTCTGCTGTCTTGTTTATAGCAGAACTTGGTTGATATCTAGGTTACATAATTTTAGATAGTCCAGGAGAGTGGCCCTGACTCTTGATGTACCTTACATCAATGAATGATGATGTAAAACTCCTAGAAGAGAACACAAGCAAAAACGTTCTCTGATATAAATTGTACAAATGTTTTCTTAGGTCAATCTACTAAGGCAATAGAAATAAAAGCAAAAATAAACAAAAGGAACCTAATCAAACTTCTAAGTGTTTGCATAGCAAAGGAAATCATAAATGAAATAAAAAGACAACTTCTACACTGACAGAAAATATTTGCAAATGATGTGACTGAATAATTTCCAAAGGGATAAGTTTCAAAAATATATGAACAGCTCATACAATCCTAAAACAAAAAAAAATCCAGTAAAAAAAAAAATAGGCAGAAGACTAAAATAGATGTTTCTCCAAAGAAGACATACAGATGACCAATAGGCACATGAAAAGATGCTCAACATTGCTAATTATTATTAGAGAAATGCAAATCAAAGCTATAATGAAGTGCCACCATACACCGATGTCAGAATGGCCATAATTTTAAAAAATCTACAAATAAAAAATGCTTGAGAGGGTGTGGAAAAAAAGGAACACGCCCAATACTGTTGGTGGGAATGTAAGTTGGTGCAGCCATTATGGAAAACAGTATGAAGTTCTTCAAAAAACTAAAAATAGAGTTGCCATGTGATTTTGCAATCCTACTCCTGGGCATATATCCAGACAAAATATAATTCAAAAAGACACATGCACCACTGCAGCACTGTTTGCAATAGCCAAGACATGGAAGCAACCTAAATGTTCATCAACAGATGAATGAATAAAGAAGATGTGGTATATATATAATACATATATATATTATATATATATATATGTATATATATATATAATATTACTTAGCCATAAAAGGAATAAAATAATGACTTTTGCAACAACCTAAATGGGCCTAGAGATTATTATATTAAGTGAAGTAAGCCAAACAGAGAGAGACAAATATCATATAATATTGCTTACATGTGGAATCTAAAAATAATAATACAAATGAACTTATTTACTAAACAGAAATAGACCCTGAGACATAGAAAACAAATTGATGGCTTACCACAGGGGAAAGTGCTGTGGGAGTTATAAATTAGTATATTGAGATTTGTGACCCCATGGACTGTAGCCTACCAGGCTCCTCTGTCCATGGAGTTCTCCAGGTCAAAATACTTCAGTGGGTAGCCATTCCCTTATCCAGGGGATCTTCCTAACCCAGGGATCTAACCCAGCTCTCCCAAGTTGCAGGGGGATTCTTTACCATCTGAGCCACCAGGGAAGCCCAGGAATACTGGAGTGGGTAGCCTATCCCTTCTCCAGTGAATCTTCCTGACCATGGAGTCCAACTGGGTCTCCTGCATTGCAGATTGCATTGATTCTTTACCAACTGAACTACCAGGGAAGTCCGGTCCCACACAAACACTACTATAGATAAAGTAGATAACCAAGGAGGGCCTGCTATATAGCACAGGAAACATACTCAATATTTTGTAATAACCTGTAAGAATCTGAAAAATTATATATATATATATATATATATATATATATATATATAGATACATATAGAGAGAAAGTAAATCCATGGAGAAGGTAGAGCATACAGATGGTGTTCTTTTCATCTTAGAATAAATCACTTTATCTGTTTTCTAATTCAGGACTGCAAAGCAGGAATGAGTTGAACTGGCCTGAAAGGAATTCCTTTGTAGGCATCATTTACCAGTCAGGGTGCAGTAAGAGGACTCTGAATGGAGTTAAGAGGCGGTTGGAGAGAGAAATAAAGCCTAATTCTAGCTCTGTTATTGCCAGCAGGGTGTTATATAGACTTCTTTCACTTCTTCAGATTTGTTAAGTCATCTTTAAAGGTTCTTGACTCACAATAGCGTCATTTCAATATGAGACAAGATGCATATTAAAGTAACTAAATAAGATAAGTTTCTTGTTTCACAATTTGCTTCCTTCCTAAAAGTAACTGATGTTTTATGGATTCTTTTGACCAAAGAGCAATCTACATTTATCTTAAAGGCTTAATGAGACAGCATATTAAAAAGCAGAGATGTGTACTTTGCCAACAAAGGTCTGTCTAGTCAAAGCTATGATTTTTCCAGCAGTTATATATGGATGTGAGAGTTGGATTATAAAGAAGGCTGAGTGCTGAAGAACTGATGCTTTTGTACTGTGGTGTTGGAGAAGACTCTTGAGAGTCCCTTGAACTGCAAGGAGATCCAACCAGTCCATCCTAAAGGAAATGAGTCCTGAATATTCATTGGAAAGACTGATGCTGAAGCTGAAACTCCAACACTTTGGCCACCTGATGTGAAGAACTGACTCATTAGAGAAGACCCTGTTATAGGCTAAATTATTGTGTTGGAATCCTAACACCTTCTCCCTGTGTTATCTCTATAGTGAGACTCAGAGAAGTAAAGTAACTCACTGGGGCTTGAACCCCAAGAAATATTAATTTAATTACCATGTTCATGTTTAAGAAGACCATCAGCTGAGTAAATTAGGTAAGTTATTGGAAATCAGTAAAATTGAGATGTATCATGCAGCCAAAAGCACATGTCATGGATTCAGAGGGTTTCAGTTCAAAGCTCTACTTTGCTACTTACAAATTATGTAATGTTAAAAGACTGATAACTATGTTTAAATTATTTTTGTCTCTTTTGCTCTCACCCTTCAAGTAAACCCAAATAATTTCTAAAATTTTCTTTTTCATTAATAATAGTAACAACAAAAAGTCCTAGTAACAATTTGCTAAACTTTTTCTTACACACTAATGAGTTAATGGGCCGCATTTGAAAAGCAGTGCATCATGCAGCTTTTGTGGTCAAATGTAGAAAATCTTCTCAGTTAGTGGTCTTAGCTCAGAATTGTGGGATTCTGTAGTCATCAGTTACTTAAAAAACAGCTCATAAGAAGAAAGTCACATTCCTTTAGTGAAAAGAAACGCATACAATAATGAATATGATGCATTGAGTTTACTTTTGTTCTGCTGACCACTGCTCACCTGTTCTCTCCTCTAGTGTCCTGACAGAGTGGGCACAATGAATAAAAAGCAAAGTGACTGGAAAAATGTCTGAAACAAAACCCCAAAAAACAGTTTTCTCATGACACTGTCCCTACATGGGTGAATGTTGCTGGGTCCCCTACCTCTCATCATGGTTTGAACTTACTTAACCTCCTAGGCTGTCCCAGTGGCTCAGTGGTAAAGAATTCACCTACAGTGCAGGAGACACAGGAGATGCTGATTTGATCCCTGGGTCGGGGGGATTCCCTGGAGGAGGAAATGGCAACCCGATCCAGTATTCTTGGGTTTCCCTGGTGGCTCAGCTGGTAAAGAATCTGTGTGCAATGTGGGAGACCTGGGTTCGATCCCTGGTTTGGGAAGATCCTCTGAAGAAGGGTTCCTCTGAAGAAGAGCTACCCACTCCAGTATTCTGGCCTGGAGAATTCCATGGACTGTATACTCCATGGGACCGCAAAGAGATGGACATAACTGAGAGACTTTCACTTCCAGTATTATTACTGGGAAAATCCCAAGGAGAGAGGAGCCTGGTGGACAACAGTTCATAGGATAGAAAAGAGGGTACAACTGAGTGACTAAACAACAACAACACCCTTCTAGACACAGGAAGAGAACTGGGATAATTGCAGGTTTCTCAGGTGGGGTATTGCGAGTGGCATTAACTACCTCAAAGCAGGAAAGAGCACTTTGTAGTCTTGCACGTGTGCACACACACGCATACTGCTTACAAGGTATGCAAGGCCTAAGAACAGAGGGAGAAAAAATTAGCTCCAGGAAATGAGATGGCTTATGGGCAACAACTTTTAATGCATTACCTTGACCAATAAACAAACATCAGCTGGTGTACACTAGTCTCACCGGTTTTCTCAATCAAGTAACTCTCTCCTCATCTCTTGGGAAGGAGCTAGTAAAACAGTGAGAGAATAATGGCAGCTTCTTCCCCAGAACATCCTCAAGGGCAGTTAAGTATGGAGTGAAAATCTCTATCACTGGAGGTTAGAACTATCAGCGATAGTAGCTCTTCTATGACTATTTCAAGAAAGAAATGTAAGGAAAAGAAGGGACAAATTGCCTCTACATTGTCACTTAACATTTTTGGATGTGCTTTTATGTATGCCACAAAACAAAGAAATACTAAAAATTCATAAACCCATGAAGACTAATTATCATACAAAAAATTAAAACAGTGTATTATGCCCTTGAGGGAATATATCAGAACCTCCTTTAGGTCAAGGATGAAAGGTGTGTAGTTTGAAAACTCCTCTAGTAATTCTGAAAAGTCCTTTCATGTCTCTTCTATTCCTCTCCCTCTACACACAAAAACTGAGAACCTAGCAAGATTTCAGTCAAGAAGGAAAGAATGCAAAGAACAAGCCTCTAGAGCATACCAATATTTGTGACTTAAGCAAATAAAAATAATCTTTTGAAACAGACCAAGGATCTTCTAGAAAATTGGAAGAATGCCAAGAAAGGATGGACTCCAAGAAGCCAAAAGTAGATTGTTTCAAAGTAGAAAAAGTAGTCAGCAACATCAAATGCTACTGATTGGTCAGAAACACTAATATAGTATTATTTTTATTTCTAATAATGCACCAGGTGTTTTGTATGTATTATCTTTTTTTGATCTCTCAAGGACTGCATGAGGTAAAAATGAAAATTGGAGGTATTAAATAACTTACTAGGATTTAAATTCAGCTATGTATGTTTCCAAAGCCTGTCCCCTCTTCAAGCCATTCTGAGGTTATTGGTGATTTTGATAAAATGTGGGGCATGGGAGACAGCACTCTTATGATGTTGCTTATGGGAATAAGGGGCGGTAGGCAACAAGGACACAAAGCTCAGCTGTGACAAAGAATGACAAAGTTGGAACCAGAAAGGAGAAATGGAGTCCACCTTATATGTTGTTTTGTTTTTAAGATGCAAGTTACTGTAGTGATTAAGATCACATGCTTTCCATCCAGACTGGAGTGATTGGAGTTCTAGGCTGCTCATCAGCTAGGTATTATTAAATCTCACAGTGCCTCTGGGGGCTTACCTCAGAGGACATGTGTGAAGGCGACAGGGAAGCTAATATGTGGAAAGTACTTAATAAGTGTTATTTCAAAAGTTTATATGCTGAGAGAAGAACACGAAGAGAAAAGCATTGGCAAAGAATCTGTGATCCTATGATTCTATATCTAAATAGATATTCAGTTCAGTTGTTCAGTCGTGTCTGACACTTTGCAACCCCATGGACTTCAGCACACCAGGCTTCCCTGTCCATCACCAACTCTTGGAGTTTACTCAAACTCATGTCCTTTGAGTCGGTGATGTCATCCAACCATCCATTCCTCTGTCGTTCCCTTCTCCTCCAGCCTTTAATCTTTCTCGGCATTAGGGTCTTTTCAAATGAGTCAGTTCTTCACATCAAGTGGCCAAAATATTGGAGTTTCAGCTTCAACATCAGTCCTTCCAATGAACATCCAGGACTGATCTCCTTTAGGATGGACTGCTTGGATCTCCTTGCAGTCCAAGGGACTCTCAAGTCTTCTCCAACACCACAGTTCAAAAGTATCAATTCTTTGGCACTCAGCTTTCTTTATAGTCCAACTCTCACATCCATACATGACTACTGGAGAAACCACAGCTTTGACTAGACAGACCTTTGTTGGCAAAGTAACATCTCTGCTTTCTAATATGCTGTCAAAGTCGGTCATCACTTTTCTTCCAAGGAGCAAGTGTCTTTTAATTTCACAGCTGCAGTCACCATCTGCAGTGATCTTGGAGCCCAAGAAAGTAAAGTCTGTCACTGTTTCCACTGTTTCCCCATCTGTTTGCCATGAAGTGATGGGACCAGATGCCATGATCTTAGTTTTCTGAATGTTGAGTTTTAAGTCAACTTTTTCACTCTCCTCTTTCACTTTCATCAAGAGGCTCTTTAGTTCCTCTTCACTTTCTGTCATAAGGGTGGTGCCATCTGCATATCTGAGGTTATTGATATTTCTCCTGGCAATCTTCATTCCAGCTTGTGCTTCATCCAGTCCAGCATTTCTCATGATGTACTCTTCAGATAAGTTAAATAAACAGGGTGACAATATACAGGCTTGGCATACTCCTTTCCCTATTTGGAAACAGTCTGCTATTCCATGTCCAGTTCTAACTGTTGCTTCTTGACCTGCATACAGATTTATCAGGAGGCAGGACAGGTGGTCTGGTATTCCCATATCGTGAAGAATTTTCTACAGTTTGTGGTGATCCACAAGTCAAAGGCTTTGGCATTGTCAATAAAGCACAAGTAGATGGTTTTCTGAAACTCTCTTGCTTTTTCAATGATCCAGCAGATGTCGATAATTTGATCCCTGGTTCCTCTACCTTTTTTAAACCCAGCTTGAACATCTGGAAGCTTCACATATTGCTGAAGCCTTGCTTGGAGAATTTGGAGCATTATTTTGCTAGTGAGCGGTGCTTTGCTGGAGCAGCTGTGAAGAGATACCCCGTGTTCAAGGTAAGAGAAACTCAAGTAAGATGGTAGGCAATGAGAGAGGGCATCAGAGGGCAGACAGACT
The DNA here is from genome assembly GCA_007570785.1 of Antilocapra americana. Lineage (NCBI taxonomy): Eukaryota > Metazoa > Chordata > Mammalia > Artiodactyla > Antilocapridae > Antilocapra > Antilocapra americana. The sequence continues at coordinate 14,250,914 of ML663563.1, forward strand.
GAAACCACAATCACAGACAACTAGCCAATCTGGTCACATGGACCACAGCCTTGTCTAACTGAATGAAATTAAGCCATGCCCTGTGGGGCCACCCAAGACAAATGAGTCATGGTGGAGAGGTCTGACAGAATGTGGTCCACTGGAGAAGGGAATGGCAAGCCACTTCAGTATTCTTGCCTTCAGAACCCCACGAACAGTATGAAAAGGCAAAAAGATAGGACAGTGAAAGATGAACTTCCCAGGTTGATATGTGCCCAATATGCTACTGGAAATCAGTGGAGAAAAAACTCCAGAAAGAATGAATAGACAAAGCCAAAGCCAAAACAACACCCAGTTGTGGATGTGACTGGTGATAGAAGCAAGGTCTGATGCTGGAAAGAGCAATATTGCATAGGAACCTGGAAAGTTAGGTCCATACATCAAGACAAATTGGAAGTGGTCAAACAGGAGATGACAAGAGTGAACGTTGACATTCTAGGAATCAGTGAACTAAGATGGACTGGAATGGGTGAATTTAACTCAGATGACCCTTATATCTACTACCTAGGGCAAGAATCCCTTAGAAGAATTAGAATAGCCATCATAGTCAACAAAAGAGTCTGAAATGCAGTACTTGGATGCAGTCTCAAAAGCGACAGAATGATCTTTGTTCGTTTCCAAGGCACACCATTCAATATCACAGTAATCTAAGTCTATGCCCCAACCAATAAAGCTGAAGAAGCTGAAGTTGAACGGTTCTATGAATACCTACAAGACCTGTTAGAACTAACACCCAAAAAAGATGTCTTTTTCATTATAGGGGACTGGAATGCAAAAGTAGGAAGTCCAGAAACACTTGGAGTAATAGGAAAATTTGGCCTTGGAGTACAGAATGAAGCAGGGCAAAGGCTAGTAGAATTTTGCCAAGAGAACACACTGGTCATAGCAAACACCCTCTTCCAACAACACAAGAGAAGACTCTACACGTGGACATCACCAGATGGTCAACACTGAAATTAGATTGATTATACTCTTTGCAGCCAAAGATGGAGAAGCTCTATACAGTCAGCAGAAACAATACCAGGAGCTAAGTGGCTCAGATCATGAACTCCTTATTATCAAATTCAGACTTAAATTGAAGAAAGTAGGGAAAACCACCAGACTATTCAGGAATGACCTGAATCAAATCCCTTATGATTATACAGTGAAAGTGAGAAATAGATTTAAAGGACTAGATCTGATAGACAAACTGCCTGATGAACTATGGACAGAGGTTCATTACATTGTACTGGAGACAGGGATCAAGACCATCCCCAAGAAAAAGAAATGCAAAACAACAAAATGGCTGTCTGAGGAGGCCTTACAAATAGCTGTGAAATGAAGGGAAGTGAAAAGCAAAGGAGAAAAGGAAAGATATACTCATTTGAATTCAGAGTTCCAAAAATAGCAAGGAGAGATAAGAAAGCCTTCCTCAATGATCAATGCAAATAAATAGAGGAAAACAATAGAATGGGAAAAACTAGAGATTTCTTCAAGAAAATTAGAGATACCAAGGGAACAGTTCATGCAAAGATGGGCTCAATAAAAGACAGAAATTTTATGGACCTAACAGAACAGAAGATATTAAGAAGAAGTGGCAAAAATACACAGAAGAACTGTACAAAAAAGATATTCATGACCCAGTTAATCACGGTGGTGTGATCACTCACTTAGAGCCAGACATCTTGGAATGTGAAGGCAAGTGGACCATAAGAAGCATCATTACAAACTAAGCTAGTGGAGGTGGTGGAATTCCGGTTGAGCTATTTTAAATCCTAAAAGATGATGCTGTGAAAGTGGTGCACTCAATATGTCAGCAGATTTGGAAAACTCAGCAGTGGCCACAGGACTGGAAAATTCCAGTTCCACAAAGCTAGTGGAGGTGATGGAATTCCAGTTTAGCTATTTCAAATCCTGAAAGATGATGCTGTGAAAGTGCTACACTCAATATGCCAGCAAATTTGGAAAACTCAGCAGTGGCCACAGGACTGGAAAATTCCATTCCTATCCCAAAGAAAGGCAATGCCAAAGAATGCTCTAACTACCGCCTAATTGCACTCATCTCACATGCTAGTAAAATGATGCTCATAATTCTCCAAGCTAAGTTTCAGCAATACGTGAACCCTGAACTTCCAGATGTTCAAGCTGGTTTTAGAAAAGGCAGAGGAATCAGAGGTCAAATTGCCAACATCTGCTGGATCATCGAAAAAGCAAGAGAGTTCCAGAAATACATCTATTTCTGCTTTATTGAGTAGGCCAAACCCTTTGACTGCGTGGATCACAATAAACTGTGGAAATGTCAATAATTAGTATTGAATTTTAACACTTGTTGTTTAGAGGTTAGCATGGAAAGATTTGAAGAAAGGATAATAGTAAACCAAAAAAATGAAAATAATTGAGGCTTAAATAAGAGAGATAGGGAGATTATAGTAAGTGGTGGAATTGGAGTTAGAAACCAGATATTTGACTCCAAAGCTTATAATGTTAATCATCATAGTCATAAAGTTTAATATTTTTGATGTTAGAAAAGCAAAATATTTTATAGTGCCTACTATAGGCCAGGCAGTGTTCTAACATTCTACATAACATTTTATCATTCAATCCTCACAACAACCTTGAGAGACAGATACTCTTTCAAAGGTGCCCAGAGGTTGAGCATGATTGGCCTGATAATTATCAACCTTGTAACCAGCTTATTATTATGCCTCGCTGACTCTCCGGTTGAATAGCAAAGTTAAAGAACTTTTAATCCTACCCCATATCTGATCGTTTAAGTCTTTCCCTAGTTAACTTTCTGAGAGAAGGAACGTATAGTTGCATTTTCAGTGGTAGTAAATTACCACTTCCCAATAGTTCATCTCTGAAATATTTTCCCTTCTTTAGTTTATATCCATTGGTCAGAATTTTACCTCTTAGGACAAACAATATAGAGAAAGCCTCATACCTTTACTAATTTGCAACTGAGAATTAAACTTTTTTCCCACTTGGAAAAAATGGTGTTTGGAATCAAAAGATGAATTTATGTGTCTTTAGCATATTTATATTAAGTAAGATTTATAAACTTCCTTTATGTGCAGTATATTTTATTGACCTGTTTTTTAAAATTCTATTTATATTCTTTTAAATAACTTTAAAAGGTACCTTCCATTCAAAAATATTTTGTTATGAAAACTTTCAAAATACAAAATAAGCTTAAATATATAAAAATGTCAAAATTAATAATTATCAAAATTTTGCCACATGTATTTAATCAATCACTTTCCCCCTTTCTTTTGTGTTGCTGAAATATTTTAAAGCAAATGATAGACATTATATTATTTCACCTCTACATAAAAATTTCTAAAATTATAGACATTTCCTTATATAACCACAATATGCTCTTTCCATTTTGACATGGTGAAGATGGTTCTAGAAAACATTGCTCCTAAGTGGTTTAAACGCCATACTTCAAGAGGAAGGTATATAGTTTTAAATGTTTTGTTAGTAGTTATTTATGTTTTTTCATTTCTAAGTGAATCATCAACTTAGAAATCTTATTACTGAATCATTCTCTTTTAAAATGTTGAAATTGCAAGAACATAGAATTTTTAGAGCTGTATATCGTTTACAAACAGCTTGCTTTTTCTTCTGAATGACTAACATGAGAGAAATGAAGTTTAAAATAGCTTGTGGCTCACGCAGGAAGTGTAGGACATAAAGTTAACTGTGTAAAATATTACCCACAATTTAAAAAAAGAGAACCAATGAAAAGGAAATCCAATTAACTACTTTTAATTTTCTAACTTCTAGGTCCTATATTATTCTTTCGGAAGTTTTGTTTTGAGCATTTTCTTTAATTTTACAAGTTTGTTTTAATCTTTTTTTTTTTTTCCTAATGTGGCATTTCCTTTAATTGTAAAAAAGCAATCAGATGCCTACTGGAGAAGGAATGGCTACCAACTTCAGTATTCTTGCCTGGAGAATTCCATGGACAGAGGAGCCTGGCAGGCTACAGTCTATGGGGTTGCAAAGAGTCAGACACGACTGAACGACTTTTACTTTCACTCTCATCTACAGAAGAGTTTTAGTGAGAAAAAAAGAGATAAAAATCACCCCAAAACACCAACATTCAGAAAGAGCTGAATAACCAATGTTAATATTTGATAGATAGATTTAGGTAGAAATATTAACTATTTTAAAATATTTTAGACATTAGGATTTCTTTCTTTTTTTCTTATTTGCTATCATACATACCATTTTGAAAAATTTTATTGAGATATGATTCACATACAATACAATTCATTCATATAAAGCATACAATTCAATGATTTTTAATATATTTACAAATATGTGTAACCATCACCACCGTCAATTTTAGAACATTTTAATTATCTTGAAAGAAACCTTATGCTTTTTAGTTACCACTCCCATGTCCACCCATCGCATTTCTTCCCCAGCCCCTAACTCTAAGCAACCATCACTACTTTACTTGGTCTTTTGTGATTAGCTTCTTTCATTTTGCATATGTTTTCAAGGATCATCCATGGTATAGCATGTGTTAGAACTTTATTCTACTGGATACACAGGGCTTCCCAGGTGATGCTAGTGGTAAAGAATCTGCCTGCCAATGCAGGAAATTCAGGAGATGCAAGAGACTCTGGTTTGATCCCTGAATCCTGAAGGTCCTCTGGAGTAGGGAGTGGCAACCTGCTCCAGTATTCTTGCCTGGAAAATTTCATGGACAGAGGAGCCTGGTGGACTACAGTCCAAAGAGTCTGACATGACTCTGCAAAGCGTTGGACTTGACAGATACACTACCTTTGTTTATCAGTTGATTTTAATAGCATACACAAAGTTTAACAATGAGTAACCTTACACATGTCTTTGTGTTGCTATCATTTTTGTTTTATTTGATATAAGAATTTTGGAAGTGGAATTACTTGAATAAAGGGTATAAGTTCTTTCAGGGCTTTTAACTCAAGTTTATAGAAAAATTGACATCTCAATTGCTGGTTCAACTTGCTTATCCTTAATTACTTGGGAGAATGAGAAATTTTTCATGGTCTTTGAGTCACATTTTATGAATTTCAATATATTTTGCCTAATTTTATTCTGTGATGCCATTTTTTTCTTTACTGGTTATAAGAGCTCTTTACAAAATGAGAATCTCACTTTTGCACTTACACTGTGGTGTCTCTCTGTGTAAATCTTGCACATTTTTCTACAATTTAATTTCCACATCCCCCAGCTATCTTCCCTAAAGCCCCAGCTCAGGTTTAACTGCCCCATAATCTCTTCTGCCTTGCATGCTTACAAGGAATGTTCACTTGACATTTTTGCTGGTTTGGCAGGAGAACTGGAGAGTTCCCAAACAGAGCTGTACATGTTTCTTGCCCATGGGCATCAACTGAGGAGAATCCATGGAGTTGAGATCATTCCCCAATTTGCAACAATCAGGGGAATATTTTTCCTGCAGTTCTTCCCATACACAGTAACTTTTGGGTAGCAGCAGCCTCAGGGACTGAATCTATGCTCTTGGCCTTTGCATCTTCAATTCTTACACAGGACTAACCAGAGTTTAGTATATGTTTGTTGAAGGAAAGAAAGAAGAATAAGAAAGAAGAAAGAATGTCAAGTTTTTATCCACCATATATTTTGCAAATATATTCCCTATGTTTGTCCTTTGTCAAGTAAAAGTTTAGGGTATTTGTATGCACAGTATTTAAACATTTAAAAATTCAGTTGAATATAATATTGTCCTTTACAGCAGAGTTTAAAAAATTTATATTCAGAAAACACTTTTACAGATTTATTTTTTATATTTAGTCTCATAATCTGTCTAGAATTTATTCTGATGTTTATTCTAATGTGAGAAATAAACTTGTTAACTTTCATTGAATAACTTGAGTTTATGCAAAACTATTTAAAAATTTATTTCTTCCCTATTAATTCATAATGTTTCTCTGATTAGTACTAAGTTCCCATATACACTAAATTCTGTTTTAGGTTTATCAATTCTGCACCATTGTTTAACAATATTTGTAACAATTATCTACTCTTATATTGTTTTTGCCTTGCAAGATATTTTAATATCTAATAGAACAAATTTTCTCTCAAAATTTTCTTTTTTCAAAATTGTATCAGTTTTTCTCACGTGCCTTTGCAGATGTACTTTTAAAATAAATTAAATAATTTAAATTAAAATTGCACTAATAAAACCAGTGACATTTTTATTGGGATTATGTTATATTTGTAAATTAATTTACAAATTAATTTAATGGATTAAAAGCTTTATAGATCTTTTAAAAAATTATCTCATCCAAAAAACATGGAATATACATTTATTTCCAATCATCATGTATTTTAAAAAATTTAAGGATATTTTCTCTGTGTATTTATGTGTTTAATAGACACTGAACACATTTCTTATTAGGAAAATCCCTAAGATTTTTGGGGAGGGAGTGGTTATTGTTTCTGTTAATGAAACTATATAAATCCCTTTTTCCAGTTGAATTTAAGAACTCTACTGTTGTTATATTGCAAGCTATTTTGTTAAGATTGCTTTTTTCAGTTGCTGAGTTGTGTTTGACTCCTTTCGACCGCATGGACTGCAGCATGACAGGACTGCCTGTCATTCACCATTTCCCAGAGCTTCATCAAACCCATGTTCATTTAGTGAGTGATGCCATCCAACCATCTCATTCTTTGTCATCTCCTTTTCCTCCTGCTCTCAATCTTTCCTGACATCAGTGTTTTTTCAAATGAGTTGGCTCTCCGTATCAGGTGGCCAAAGTATTGGAGTTACAGCTTTAACATCAGACCTTCCCATGAACACCCAGGACTGAGCTCCTTTAGGATGGACTGGTTGGATCTTCTTGCAGTCCAAGGGACTCTCAAGAGTCTTCTGCAACAACACAGTTCGAAAGCATCAATTTTTCTGTGCTCAGCTTTATTTATGGTCCAACTCTCACATCCATACATGACTACTGGAAAAATGATAGCCTTGACTAGATGGACCTTTGTTGGCAAAGTGATGTCTCTGCTTTTTAATATGCTGTCTAGGTTGGTCATAATCTTCCTTCCAAGGAATAAGTGTCTTTTAATTTCACAGCTGCAGTCACCATCTGCAGTGATTTTGGAGCCCAAGAAAATAAAGTCGGCCACTGTTTCCACTGTTTGCCCCTCTATTTGCCATGAAGTGATGGGACCGGATGGCATGATCTTAGTTTTCTGAATGTTGAGCTTTAAGCCATCTTTTTCATTCTCTTCTTTCACTTTTATCAAGAAACTCTTTAGTTCCTCTTTGCTTTCTGCCATTGGAGTGGTGTCATCTGCATGTCTGAGGTTATCGGTATTTCTCCCAGTAATCTTGATTCCAGCTAGTGCTTAATTAAGCCTGGCATTTCTCATGATGTACTCTGTGTATAAGTTAAATAAACAGGGTGATAATAAACAGCTTTAACATACTCCTTTCCTAATTTGGAACCAGCCTGTTCTGTGTCCAGCTGTAACTGTTACTTCTTGAACTTCATACAGGTTTTGCAGGAGGCAGATAAAGTGGTCTGCTGTTCCAATGCTTTGAAGAATTTTCCACAGTTGGCTGTGATCCACACAGTCAAAGACTTTAGCGTAATCAGTGAAGCAGAAAAAGATGTTTTTTCTGGAATTCTCTTGCTTTTTCTATTATCCAGCAGATGTTGGCAATTTGATCTCTGGTTCCTCTGCCTTTTCTAAATCTAGCTTGAACATCTGGGAGTTCTCTGTTCACGTACATTTGAAGGATAGCTTGGAGAACTTTGAGCATTACTTTGCAAGCGTGTGAAATGTGTATAATTGTGTGGTAGTTGGAACATTCTTTGGTACTTCCTTTCTTTGAAATTAGAATAAAAACTGACTTTTTCCAGTGGTCACTGCTGACTTTTCCAAATTTGCTGGCATATTGAATGCAGCATTTTAACAGCATCATCTTTTAGGATTTGAAACAGTGCAGCTGGAATTCCATCACCTGCTTCTGTTAGGTCCTTACCATTTCTGTCTTTTATGCAGTCTGAAATGCAGTACTTGTATGAAATCTCAAAAATGACAGAATAATATTTGTTTGTTTCCAAGGCAAACCATTCAATATCACAGTAATCCAAGTCTGTGCCCAACAAATAATGTCAAAGAAGCTGAAATTGAAAGGTTCTATGAAAACTTACAAGACCTTCTAGAATTAACAATAAAAAAGGATGTCCTTTTCATCATAATGGACTGGAATGCAAAAGTAGGAAGTCAGGAGATACCTGGAGTAACAGGCAAATTTGGCTTTGGAATGCAAAAATTAAACAGGGCAAAGGTTAACAGAGTTTTGCCAGGAGAATACACTGGTCATAGAGCAAACACCCTTTTCCAATAACACAAGAGATGACTCTACACATGGACATCTCCAGATGGTCAACATCAAATTCAGATTTATTATATTCTTTGCAACCTGAAGATAGGGAAGCTCTATCTATTCAGCAAACACAAGACTTGGAATTGACTGTGGCTCAGATCATGAACTCCTTATTGCCAAATTCAGACTTAAATTGCAGAAAGATGGAAAACCACTAGACCATTCAGGCATGACCTAAATCAAATCCCTTATGATTATATAGTAGAAGTGACAAATAGAGTCAGTGGATTAGATCTGATAGAGTGCCAGAAGAACTGTGGATGGAGGTTTGTAACATTGTACAGGGGGTGGTGATCAAAACCATCCCCAAGAAAAAGAAATGCAAAAAGGCAAAATGATTGTCTGAAGAGGCCTAATAAATATTTAAGGAAAGAAGAGAAGCCAAAGGCGAAGGGGAAAAGGAGATATACCCATCTGAATGCAGAGTTCCAAAGATAAACAAGGAGAGATAAGAAAGCCTTCGTTGGTGATCAGGTGATCAATGCAAAGAAATAGAGGAAAACAACAGAATGGGAAAGACTAGAGATCTCTTCAAGAAAACTGGAGATACCAAATAACATTTCAAGCCAGGGTTTGCACAATAAAGGACAGAAATGGTGTGGACCTAACATAAGCAGAAGATATAAGGAAGAGGTGACAAGAATGTATAGAAGAACTTTTTAAACATAAACCTTGTGTTTTGTCATTGTAGTAAACTGTCTAATTTTACAAGATTTGCAATCACTCCTTAGATTTTATAGATTCATGTATATATCAGTTGCAAATAAGGAATCTCTTTCAAATAGTTACTTTTTTATTTCTGTTTATTTTATACTCTACCCAAAATTTCCAAAAGCTTCCCCCCCAATCTTTAGCACCTATCACAAAATCTAGAATAAGAGAAGTGTATTATAAATATTTATTTCATTAATAAACTTATTTATGTGAATAGGAATGTCTCTAAGTTTTCCCCATTAATTATAAACCACATTAAAGGTACATCTTTCTATTCATTAATTTATGTTCATTTTTAAAGTAATGTTTACTAAAATCCTTCCTAATTTCAAGAGTAGAAATTGTCAAAAATGATAGTAAAATATTTCTATAGGATTAGTTCCACTAAAATTTGAATAATCTGCATATTCCTTTTTAGGATAAACTTTACAGTAGGAATTTATGCCAAGAAAAAGGATACTAGGTGTTTATTCATACAAGTATACTTTGTTATGATGTATTCAGTCTAAAATAATGTATACATTTTAGAAAGCTGTGGTAGAGACACATTGTGACTAATGTATTATTTTGATCTCCCTTGTTACAATCTTATTTCAGAATGTTTGTTGAGCTTGGTTTAATCAAGCTTTATATTTTAACTTCAGAAAGAATGCTCCTTTTTAATAAAACTCAAATGAATATAATATTCCAATACTGTAATTTATTTTCTTGTAGCATTAATCTCTACTATATGTCTAATTTAGCAATTTAATTTACTTTAAAATAATTAATTAATTTTTATTTAGTTTTTATTGGAGTATAGGTGGCTCAGATTGTAAAGAATCGTTTGCAATGCGGGAGACCTGGATTTGATATCTGAGAGGGGAAGATCCCCTGGAGGAGGCCATGGCAACTCACTCCAGTATTCTTGCCTGGAGAACCCCCTTGGACAGAGGAGCCTGGCATGCTACAGTCCATGGGGTTGCAAAGAATGAGACACCACCAAGCGACTAAGCACAACACACAGCACATAGTTGACGTATGATGTTGTGTTAGTTTTGGGTGCATAGCAAAGTGAATATGCATATATATGTATAATTCATCCTTTTCCCATATAGGTTACCAATAATATTGAGTAGAGTTCCTGGTGCTATACTTCTTGCTGTTTTCTTTTGTTTTGGCTCCACCTCAGGGCTTGAGGGATGTTAGTTTTCCAATCAGAGATCAAACCTGCACACGTGGAAGTGCACCCACCAGGGACTTTGCTTGCTTACTTTTCTATACCCCCTAACTTCCAGTTATTTTGCCTAGAGGTTCTAAAGCTTACAAGTTTGTTGAAATGAAAGAATTTTTTCCCTTTGGTTATTTAATGTAAGCGGTCACAAGGACACATTTTGCTCAAAGTCTGGTTTTAAATGTCTCACATTAAAAACGTCACAATAAAATCCTGAGTAACTGTGGATTAAAGCTCTGCCTCTCCTGTGTCACACAGCAATGTTGAATCATTAAGCGTTTGGTCTTGTCTCTTACCCTGGAAGATGACCAGAGTGTATAATGGCTCCCACCTCACAGACACGATTGAAATCAAAGAGTTGGTAAATTATGTCAGTGACTCCAAGCAAACTGCAAATTTACTGGCTTTCAAGGACTAGGGACAGAAACTGATAAAACATTTATGGCCATGCAGGCTCCTTAAGAAAGGCTGTCTATTTTACTCACAGAAGACCAGACTCCATGGTTAGGTTTTAGACACCACTGTGTAATATCAGCCTGTGACATGAGGACCTGGTGGACAGCACTACTGGACACTACAGAGTAGGGATAATATGGCATTTTGTGGCAGCCCATATCATGGATCTCAAGTAGAATTCACACAAGCTAAGTTCAATGTAACAAAGCAGTGGATAAATTGTCAAGCTAAGTGATATCAAAAGCATATCACTATATAAACTAACTTTAGTCTTGAGAGGTTGTTGCTGAGCCATGAACGACACCGGGATTCTTGGCCTCCGGAGGAGAGGAATTCTGTCCAGGGCTGATTGCTTAGAGCTTTTGTGTAATAAAGTTTTATTAAATTATAAAAGACATAGAGAAAGCTTCTGACATAGACATCGGAAGGGGGCAGAAAGACTGCCCCCCTGCTAGTGTTTGGCAGGAAATTATATACATCCTAACAGGCTGCTAATTAGAGAAAGGAAATGTCTCAAAACTCAGAGAGTGGCACCAGGCCCCTCACCCACAACATGCATTTTGATATAACATTGGCACAAGGTGAGTCATCCCAGGCCATAAAATGATTGACATGAATCTTGAAGAAAGGCAGATTTCCAACCAAATACATAGCCTTATTAACATAGCTTAAGAGAACATTTGTATGAGTAAAACAGGCTAGTTTGTTGATTCATTATCGGTTCTGTGTCTTAGGTGGAACTGACTTGAAGAAAGACAGAGTCTAGGGTAAATACATAGTTCATTAATGTAGCTTAAGAAAAACATTTCTATAAGAAAAACACATTGGTTATCTCAAGTTTTGAGAAAAGATAAGTTCAGGTGGAACCAGGTGTCATGATGGCAACACAGAATTTTAAAAGAAACCTCCTTTAAATTTTGTATAGAGAAGGGGAAAACATCTGATACTTGTAGTTTGTTTCCTCCTGCCACTTAAAAGAGAGAGAAAAAACGACTGACATGCAGTCTGTTTCCTCCATTTGGGGCCTCTAGCCTTTCTGCCTGTTACTCTCAGTCTCTGGTTGGCTATGAGATTATTGTGTAGGTGACTTTTTTTCATTTTGCTTCATACCATTCAGGAGTATAAAAAACAATTTGAGACATGTTTTTGGATCCATTGTTTGTTCTCAAATGTTTGTAACTTTCATTAAATTGTCATCTACATCCCCATTATAAACTGTGCATATAAATTCAGCTAAATAACAATAATTTGTTCATGCAACTGCCCTGAACAGATAGGGTATCCACTGGAATCTTTCCAGCTTTTGGAAAATCGAAATTTTTAGTTATCATTAAGCTAATGCCTCTTGCATTTGAACTAGTAACTACAAAGTTAATGTTTAAACTGTTTTAAATTTTCCAAATGCCAATGACATAGTTGAAAGATTTTTAAAAAATATGATCACATAAAATTTTCACTTTAGGAAGGCTCAGTGCACCTACCCTTGAGCAAACCACCCACCAGTGCCTATTTCCACATTGTCTGACCCTGTGTAGCTCTGAGTGGGTTGTGAGACTTCTGCCTAACCTGATAAATCAGTTAATCTGGTTGGTTTTTGAAGGTAGCCTCATTATCAGAAGTGAAATATTAAAAGGTGATGATATAAACTTAAAATGAAAGTAGAAGCATGTTTCCGCTTCCTTATTTTAAACAGAAGTGGACCTGGGCTGCCACAATCATGGGGCTGTTTGATATTGCAACAAAGGAAGTGAAACAGACATAAATGAGTCCTGTGCAACAAAGGTCCATCTTCAGGTAATAGCCAGATTGGAAATGGCCGTTTTCTGGTTAAAAACATTTGCAACTCAAGATTTCTCTTACTGCCTGCTGCATGGCACAGCTCTTCCACAAATGGAAATACTAACCAGAAAATTTACACATTGGAGAGTCTATTTCTGCTGAATCAGTAGTTATAACCAGTATATATGAAAAGGCAACTAGAGAAAGAAAACTTCTTTAGAAATTTGATTAAAATTTGTAGATATGAAAAGCTAGAGCAACCAATTAAAAGCCCAAATCCTTTAATACTGTTTTCAAGGCCTTCAGCAACTTGGTCCTTGGGTGACCTCTATGGACTCATTCATTCTCACCACTCTCCACCTTAAATATCATGTGTATTCTTTCTCTCAAGGCTGTTTCTGGGTAGCATTCTCTTATGTGAATCTCTGAGTTAGGTGGTCTCCTATATATTTTCTGTTTCTCTTACTTAATCATTATTCTTAGCATACTGTATTTAATTTCACTTATTAGATTATCCTACTGCTAGGCTGAAAGATTTGGTATATAACTCCTCTTCATCATTTTATCCCAAATGTCTGGCACTTACTTAGGAGTCCTTCAGTAAGTATTTGCTAAATGAATGAGTTCACTGCAGAAGCATTAAAAAAATTTTACATTTAAAATTTTAGAAGTTATAATAGCAGGATCAAATCTCAGATGGTATACTTAATCATGTAAATATTTTCACTATCTTTATTTTTTTAAAAATATAGCTGAATTCTAACTATAAGTGACTGTTCCACTGGATGGCAGGGCATTAAATCTCTGTTATTTAAGATCTGGATCCTTATTTGCAGTTTTTTGCACAGAATCAGAGTTTTATAGGGCTTCCCTGGTAGCTCAGTTGGTAAAGAATCCACTAACAATGCGGGAGACCTGGGTTTGATCCCTGGGTTGGGAAGATCCCCTGGAGAAGGGAACAGCTATCCACTCCAGTATTCTGGCCTGGAGAATTCCATGGACTGTATACTCTATGGGATCACAAAGAGTAAGACACAGCTGAGTGACTTTCACAGAGTTTTATATGTGATCTAGGAAAAGGTTGAATGAGCTCCAGTTTTCTGGTCCCGCTCCTAGTCCAAGCCTGCAAAAGGCTTGCCTCCTGTATTGTGGATTGCTTGGCCATAAATGGGTTTATTTTTGGGCTTTCTATCCTGTTCCATTGATTTATATTTCATTTTTGCACTAGTACCATGTTCTCTTGATGACTATAGCTTCATAATTATAGTCTGAAGTCAGACAGCCTGATTCCTCCAGCTCTCTTTCTCAAGACTGCATTGGAAAACATAGGACACCCTTTGATATAAATCACAGCAAAATCTTTTTTGATCTGTCTCCCAGAGCAATGGAGATAAAAACAAAAAGTAAACAAAAGGGATCTAATTAAGCCTTAAAAGCTTTTGCACAGCAAGGGAAATTATAAACAAAATGTAAAGACAACCCATTGGCTCTGTAACATCTTAGGAGGTGGGATAGGTAGGGAGGTGGGCAGGAGGTTCAAGAGGGAAGGAACATATGCATACCTATGGCTGATTCATGTTGATCTTTGGCAGAAACCAACACAATTCTGTAAAGCAATTATCCTTCAACTAAAAAATAATTATTTATTCAATAAATAAATATAATAAAAAATAAAGGAAAAGACAACCCATAGATTGGGAGGAAATATTTGCAGACAATGAAATGGATAAAGAATTAGTCACCAAAATTTATAAACAGCCCATGCAGCTCAATATCAAAAAAATAACAACCCAGTCAAAAAAAATAGGCAGAAGATCTAATGAGACATTTCTCTAAAGAAGACATAGAATTGGCCAGGCTACACTGTAAATCAAGACTACCTCACATCATACTGGTCAGAAAGGTCAGCATAGAAAAACCTGCAAACAGTAAATGCTGGAGAGGGTGTGGAGAGGAGAACCCTCCCCACCCCCAACCCCCGCACACACACACTTTATTGGTGGCAATATAAATTGGTACACCCACTGTGGAGAACAGTATGGAGGTTCTTTCTGTGCTCCGTTGCTCAGTCACATCCATCTCTTTGCAACCCCATGGACTGTAGCCTGCCAGGCTCCTCTGTCCATGGGATTTCCCAGGCAAGAATACTGAAGTGGGTTACCATTTCCTTCTACAGGAATCTTCCTGACTCAGGGAGCATAGCCCATCACAGACATATTCTTTACCTGAGCCACCTAGGAAATCCCATATGAGTGAGTGAGTGAAAGTCTCTCAGTCATGTCTGACTCTTTGCGATCCCATGGACTATACAATCCATGGAATTCTCCAGGCCAGAATGCTGGAGTGGGTAGCTTTTCCCTTCTCCAGAGGATCTTCCCAACCCAGGAATCAAACTCTGATCTCCTGCATTGCAGGCAGATTCTTTACCAGCTGAGCCACAAGGAAATCCCATGGGTTCTTAAAAAACTAAATACAGAGCTATCATATGATCCTGCAGTCCCACTCATGAGCATTTATCCAGAGAATAACCTGGTCTGAAAGGACATGAATCCCAAGGTTCATTGTAGCACTGTTTACAGTAGCCAAGACATGGAAACAACCTAAATATCCATTGACAGATGAATTGATAAAGAAGATGTGGTACGTATATACAATGGAATATTACTCGGCCATTAAAAGGTTAGATTGGGAGTTTGGAATTGACATGTGCACACTGCTAAATTTAAAATAAAATGCTTTTCCATGAAGAAAACAATTTCCCTTATGGAAAAAAAAGACTAAACTCTGTGGGCACAGGAGTGAAAAAAAACTCATGGAGTAACATGGAGTTTATAACCTAACCAAGGAAGAAAAGAAAAAGATTAAGTTAGTTTCTACTTGGTAGTCAAAAGAATAGTTGGGGGAACACTGTGATATACATCCTGGGGGCTCCAGGCATATTTGGAAGACCATGAAGGAACAACATTGGCCCAAATTGGGATGACAGCTCCAGAGAACTGATGTTTACCTCTGTTGATCCCTAGTTTGGTGTGGCCAATAAAATATAGGTTATGTATTATGATGTGTAAATTAACTGTGTAGGAACCCAAATTTAGCTCTCAATTTTTAAAACAAATCTTCTCCTTTTGTGGACTCTAAATCACAAGTCAAATTCACAGAGACTCTTATCTGCTATGCTTTCAGCTAAAGCAAATGCTAACAACCATTGCAATGATGATCTGGGCCCCAGATCTGCCGTATCACTGGGGGTTTCTCCCTTTCTGTCCATACAGAGCGATCACTGTACACAGCCCAGTCTTTTCTGGTGAGAATCACTTCCAGTTGTTTCTATTTTTCAGTCACACAGTCATATTTGACTCTTTGCAACCTCATGGACTGTAGCATGCTAGCATTTCATGTCCTCCACTATCTCCCAGAGTTTGACCAAACTCATGTCCATTGAGTCAGTGATGCCATCCAATCATCTCGACCTCTGTCGTCCCCTTATCTTCTTGCCCTCAATCTTTCCCAGTGTCATGGTCTTTTCTAATGAGTCAGCTCTTCCCATCAGATAGCCAAAGGATTGGAGCTTCACCTTCAGCATCAGTCCTTCCAATTAATAGTCAGGACTGACTTCCTCTAGGATTGACTGGTTTGACCTCCATGCAGGCCAAGGGACTCACAAGATTCTTCTCAATACCACAGTTCAAAAGCACTAATTCTTCAGTGCTCATCTTTATAGTCCAACTTTCACATCTGTGCATGACTACTGGAAAAACCATAGTTTTGGCTAGATGAACTTTTGCTGGCAAAATGATGTCTCTGCTTTATATATGCTGTCTAAGTTGGTCATAGCTTTTCTTTCAAGGAGCAAGTGTCTTTTAATTTCATGGCTGCAGTTTCCATTCACTGTGGTTTTGGAGCCCAAGAAAATAAAGACTGTCACTATTTCAATTTTTTCCCCCATCTGTTTTCCATAAAGTGATGGGAATAATGGAAACAATGACAGATTTTATTTTCTTGGATTCCAAAATCACTGCAGATGGTGACTGCAGCCAAAAAGTTAAAAGACGCTTACCCCTTGGAAGAAAAGCTATGACAAACCTAGATAGTATATTAAAAAGAAGAGACATCAGTTTATTGACAAAGGTCCATATGGTCAAAGCTATGGTTTTTCCAGTAGTCATGTATGGATGTGAGAGTTGGACCATAAAGAAAGCTGAGTGCCAAAGAACTGATGCTCTTAAACTGTGGTGTTGGAGAAGACTCTTGAAAGTCCCTTGGATTGCAAGGAGATCAAATCAGTCAATTATAAAAGAAATCAACCCTGAATATTTATTGGAAAGACTGATGCTGATGCTGAAGCTCCAATCCTTTGGCCACCTGATGGGAAGAGCTGACTTGTTAGAAAAGACCCTGGTGCTGGGAAAGATTGAAGGTGGAAGGAGAAGGGGATGACAGAGGATGAGAGGATTGGATGGCATTACAGACCCAATGCACATGAGTTTGGGCAAGCTTGGGAGTTGATGATGGACAGGGAAGCCTGGTGTGCTGCAGTCCATGGGGTCACAAAGAGTTGGACAAGACTGAGTTACTGAACTGAACTGAACTGATGGGACTGAATGCCACGTCCTTAGTTTTTTGAATGGTTTGAGTTTTAAGCCAGCCTTTTCACTCTCTTCTTCTACCTTCATCAAAGGATTCTTTACTTCCTCTTCAAGTTCTGCCATAAGGGTGATGTCATCTGCGTATCTGATGTTATTGATATTTCTCCCCCCAGTTTTGATTCCAGCCTGTGCTTCATTTTCCCCAGCATTTTGTACAGTGATATATTTGAACCACAGCTCCATGGCTTACTTAGGGAATTTATAACTTCTCTAACATTACTTTTTAAATTTGTTTATTTTTTTGAAGGACAATTGCTTTATAGAATTTTGTTGTTTTCTGTCAAACCTCAACATGAATCAGCCATAGGTATATATACAGCCCCTCCGTTTTGAATCTCCTTCCCATAACACCCCTCTAGGTTGATACAGAGCCCCTGTTTGAGTTTCCTGAGTCATACAGCAAATTCCCGTTGGCTATCTATTTTACATAGAGTAATGTAAGTTTCCATGCTACTCTTTCCATGCATCTCCCCCTCCCCTCTCCTCTCCCCATGTCCATAACTCTATTCTCTGTGTCTGTTTCTCCTTTGCTGCCCTGTAAATAAATTCTTCAGTACCATTTTTCTAGATTTCATATATATGCATTAGAATATGATATTTATCTTTCTATTTCCGACTTATTTCACTTTGTATAATAGGTTCTAGGTTCATCCACCTCATTTGAAATAATTAACATGTGTTCCTTTTTATGGCTGAGTAATATTCCATTGTGGATATGTACCACAACTTCTTTATCCATTTATCTATCAATGGACATCTATGTTCTGACTTCCATGTTCTAGCTATTGAAAACAGTGCTGCAATGAACAATGGGATACATTTGTCTTTTTCAGTTTTGGTTTCCTCGGGGTATATGCCTAGGAATGGAATTTCTAGGTCATATGATGGTTTTATTCCTAGCTTTTTAAGGAATCTCCACACCTTCTTCCATAGTGGCTGTATCAGTTTATGTTCCTACCAATAGTGCAAGAGTGTTCCTTTTTCTCCACACCCTCTCTAGCATTTATTGTTTGTAGACTTTTTCATGATGGTCATTCTGACTGGTGTGAGGTTATATTTCATTGTAGTTTTGATTTGCATTTCTCTAATAATGAGTGATGTTGAACATCTTTTCATGTGTTTGTTAGCCATATGTATGTCTTCTTTGGAGAAATGTCTGTTTAGGTCATTCCCCCACTTTAATTGGGCTGTTTGTTTTTCTGGTACTGAGTTGTATGAGCCACTTGCATATTTTGGAAATTAATCCTTTGTCAGTTGTCTCATTTGCTATTATTTTCTCCCATTCTGAGGGTTGTCTTTTCACCTTGCTTATAGATTCCTTTTCTGTGCAAAAGCTTTTAAGTTTAATCAGTTCCCACTTGTTTACTTTTGTTTTTATTTCTGTTACTCAAGGAGGTGGGTCATAGAGGATCTTGCCTTGATTTATGTCATCAAGTGCTCTGCTTATGTTTTCCTCTAAGAGTTTTATAGTTTCTGGTCTTATGTTTAGGTCTTTAATCCATTTTGAGTTTACCTTTTTGTATGGTGTTACTTTCCTAACACTATTTCTTTGAAAAACAGGGGTAATAGCTACCTCAGGGTTGCTGAACTTAAACAAGTTACATATGTAAAATATCATGAATAAAGTAGGATTTATTGGTGCCTGGGTTTCCCAGGTGGCACTAGTGATAAAGAACCTGCCTGTCAATGCAGGAGAAACCGGTTTGATTCCTGGGTCAGAAGATCCCCTAGAGGAGGACATGGCAACCCACTCCAGTATTCTTACCTGGAGAATCCCATGGACAGAAGAGGCTGGGGGTTGCATGGGGTTCATAGGGTCACAAAGAGTCAGAAGTGGCTGACGTGACTTGGCAAGCACGTGTATAGGTACTCAGTAAATTTTGTGTCCCTTTATTTCCAGTGTCCTGTCCACTCTTTTGTTTCCCATGTAGCCACCTGTGACAAGAAATTTATGTAGCAATGCACTACATAATCATTGCTCAATATGGAGGAGAATGGCTTTAAACTTTGCCTAGGATGTTTTCATAATGTCCTTGAACCAGAAGTATGAAGAAATAGCCCACACTCGAGGAGCATAGTCACTGTCTCATAGCAAGTTCTACATTTGCAAGCTGTGATTTCTGTTTCTCTTACTTCTCTCTGCTGTAGCAAGTGTTCTGGGCATTAAGATCTTAGCTTTTTAAAGATTTTTTAGTCCTCTTTGGGATCATTTATAGATAGAACGTGTGTGCATGTGTGTGTGTGTGTTTGAATGCATGACAATAAAAAACTTGACTTAGCTTATGTTGCCAGCAGAACTTCTGTTACTGCTTTCATCTTTTCTATTTCTCTTTTTTATTTTTTTAAGTATAAAATATAGTTGATCTGAAATGTCATGTTACTTTCAGATGTACAGCAAATTGATTCAGTTATATATACACATATATATTTTTTCAGATTTTTTTCATATAGATTATTAAAAAACATTGAATATAGTTCCCTATGTATACAGTAGGTCCTTGTTTTGTATCTATTTTATGTATAGTAGTGTGTATATATTAATTCCAAACTCCTTATTTATCCCCCTCCCATACTTTCCCTTTTGGTAACTCTAAGTTTATTTTCTCCATCTGTGGGTGTATTTCTGTTTTATATCATATTATTTTTATTGACCATACCATATAATATGTCTTTCTCTGTCTTACTTTACTTAGTAAAGATAATCCCTAGGTCCACCCATGTTACTGAAAAAGGTATTATTTCCTTCTTTTTTATGGTTGAGTAATATTCCATCTTCTCTATTTCTGTTATCCTTGCCAGGTCTATGTTACAGAATATGGTGAAGTATGTATTTTATGTTGTATGGAACCCCTGTGATTTGCTTTTTAAGTATTCTAAAAGCCTTGTACTAAAGACTTTGCTATATTCCTAAAGGACATAATATATTTTAATGATAAAATCCTACTCTGGATGTTTATATTAACCTATTATTTATTATTGAGACTTACCTTTCAGTTGCAACATTTGTACTAACTTGCTGAATAGAAATGCTATCATTCTCTTCTGTTTATTCTTCAAATTAGAAAAATAAAGGTGATGATTCCTTAATGTCTTATCTGATTTTCTTTTCAAGCAACACTATTTCCTTTTTAAAAAAATTTTTAGTACCATATATTATTTTCTATGAAATATAGCACAAGAGTTTTTGGTTAATCTTTGTCAATTGTTGAATATTTGGATTGAATCACAGAAGAAATTTATCACAAGAGATTGACATAGCTAAGTACACTTTCTATTCTATTCCATTCTGTTATTCCCTCTGCACACTTTTCATCTTGGCAGTATTTGGCAGTAGATACTGTAGGGAAAGGAGCTAATCTCACTTGCTTATATCATCTTCCCAGTAGGCATTGGGTAATCAATACTTGTAAACTAAATGAGTCAATGAAGGAATAAATTGGTATGCCTTTAGAGAAGAAGATGGTCACCTTGACTGTCAACAAATCAGAAGTTTTATTCTATTTTTTTGTCAAAAATTTCCCTTTCTGACCCTATTATTTTGTAATTGACTTAAACTGTTTTCTATATCTTGTTGTAATGCTTTCAAATTTACTTCTCCTAGTTTAGCTCTGGTTTTGGATGTGTCCCATAATTGATACTGGAGAGCTTAAAAGAATGTATGAAATTCAAGACAGTGGAAGACAGAAACAGCCTGGTTGGCTCTCCTCCAAGGGAACCTTCTCCCAGAGTATATGGCAAAGCTGGCATGTTGTCCTGTGCTCCTGAATGTACCTGGCCTATATAGACAACTTATTCAAGGGCATTCACACAAATCAAACTTACCCTTCCAAGCAGTACAAAGCAAAAATGTTAATGTATTGATTACAATAAGAAATATAACTGCCATGAGGACCAGAATTCACATGTCATCCTGCATAGTACATTTCTTCTCAATAATCATAACACTCATATTAAATACTAAAAATTTTTGAGAAAACTACAGGGAAATCAGCTTATAAACACTGGTGGTTTGTTATGCATGAAATCAGAAAAGTGACTAGATTATTTAAATGCTTAGAAGCCACAAGCTACTCAATTAAGATATTTTCCCATTCAATACAAATTCAAAACTTTCTTTCTTCTAATCCCCAACTCCAACATGTTCACATCCTTCACCCTCACAGGTGCCCTACCATTACAGTGGGAACTCTTATTTCCTGTTATTCTACCTACAAACTTACCTGCCTCCATAATGACCCTTCCTCCTTCCTTTAGGTTATTCTAAAACCTCCCTGAGGTTAATTTCAACCCTGTTATTTATACTCCAGATACTGTGAGCACAGGGCTTCCGTTTGGAGTTCCTTCAATAAATTATCTCCTCCTGGCCTTTTCTGTTTCTGTATCATTAAACAATACAGAATGGCCCATTCTTGATGCCACTTCAATACCACCTCCAGGATATATGCTTTCTTGCTAGAGTTGAACTTCAAGTTCAACTCACTGACTTCTGTCCCCTGTAGTCTGGCTTCAATCCATGTTGCTCTCCTGGTACAGCTCTTGGCAAGAGAACCCCCAGTCTCTCTACCAGGAATGTTGAGACATGGTGGCAAATTTTCCTCTTGAACTCATTGTCTCCCTTATGTCTGACTCATCATTCTCCATCGGTTTTTCTCCTGTATCTTTGGCTGCTCTTTCTTTGTCATCTTTTTTGGACTCCTCCTTTATATCTCAAGTGTTTTTGTCCTATAGGAGATTTCACTTTTCCTTCTGGATGATTCATTATTTTTAAGTTGGAGGCAAAAATAAAAATGTGGAGGCCCACATTTTCCCCTTTCCTCCTGACCTACAAATATAACTACTTACCACTTGTACGTACCACAAATAAATAACATCTAAGATTCCAAACTTGAGCTTGCCACTGGGCCCTGCCCTGTCTCTGGTGGTTCTTGGCTTGATGAATGACACCATCATCACTTAACTGGTAAGTTTCGTACTTCTTCCTTTGCACCTTCAATCAAATCAGTAAGCTAGTTCATTTTACTCTGTGATTGAACTTTATTTCAAATCCATTGCTGTTCTCCATCTTTACTGCCATAGCCTCCTCAATCAAGTGACTGTCATCTCTCTTCTGGATTCTTTCAAGAGTTTCCAAATGCAATCTATTTTCCTCCAATTTTGTCCTTTCAATTTCTTTTCCTACCCTGAATGATACTACTGCCATAGTGAAAGCACAAATCTTCATGTGTGACTATTTTAAGCAAAACTCTGTACTGACCACCTTGTTTTCCTTATGTAAAATCCAAAGTCCCTAACATGATTTACAATGCCCTTCATGATGTGATCTTGGCTCACCTTCCCTGCTTTATCTCCCACCCATCATGCAATTTACTGTAAATCAGCTACCAGATCTGCCTTGAGGACTGTAGCTTTATTCTGCTAGCTCCTGGGACTATTGTTGGCAGACAGCCTTCAGCTGTCATCCCTTTTCAGAACTGCCTTAGCTAAAGCGAATTCTCTCACACAAAGTCATGCCACTCTCCAAAATACTTTCATTCAGTGACTGGTCCACATGGAGAAATGAAGACCTGGTCCCATTATCTCAACTTGGAGCTCTCTGAGGGCCGTCTCAGCTCCAGAGCCCTGTGGCTTTAGCGGAGCCCTCTGATGATACTACTTCACAGCCCAACTTCTCTCTCTGCTCAGTCCTTTTTCCTTCCTAACCTTCCATACTCCCTAGTTAAGAGTGCTCTCTAATAGCCCTCCCCCACACTAATCTCAGTCTCAGAATCTGCTTCCTGAGGAATCCAATGTGCATCAACTCTGTTTTGTACTCCTGGCTCTGTTTATACTGAATATTGTTTAATTTCTAGAATGTTTGTCTTGCTCCCTGTCACCTCCAGCCCTGTGCTTTCCAGAGTAGAAGAAAGGCTTCTCTCATTATTTTCCTATCCCCCAAAGTTCCCTTCAGAGAAGGCAATGGCAATCCACTCCAGTACTCTTGCATGGAAAATCCCATGGATGGCCTGGTAGGCTGCAGTTCATGGGGTTGTACAGAGTTGGACATGACTGAAGCAATTTAGCAGCAGTAGCAGCAGCAAAGTTCCCCCTTTTCAATGTATTCTCATAGTAATCTACATATTCCTCAGTATAGCACTTAGCATTCAGCATTATAACATCCCTAGGTTGTAAACTTTATGTTTACTTTCATATCCCCAGTGCTTGGCAGTACTAGAGGTTCAACAAACAAATATTAAATTCATTCATTCATAATAGGGTAGTTTCATCAGAAGATCCAAAATCCAATGTTCAAGACACATTCTCCAACAGTGCAGTATGCTTTTGGTCCACTCTACTAAAGTTTATCTTAATAGGAACCTCTCCTGGGTTGGCATTACTCAAGTTTGCCTATTTTGTTCTTTTTCCGTCTTTTTATGGTTGTCTACCAACCCCCTTCACATAAATATATTTATTCTTTAGATATGTTAATATATTTAATTAGTTAAACATAGTGTTGCAGGTTGTGTTTCTTTGAAGTGATTTTAATATATTATTTTTGGCCTCATTTGCTTTTGTTGATTTTATGCTTCATTTTTTTCCCCCAAGTTCTTGTGGAGGTTGGTAACTCACTCCTATAGTTTCCATGATTTGGCTGCCAATAACAACAAGGATTGTATTAAGATTTTTCTCTCTTGGCTTTTTCTGGTTTGCAATAAAACAAACAACATTTTCCAACTGTTGGCTGCAGAAAACTGACACTAGTGGAGAGATAGTAAGGAGCAAGAAGTGGATTCATAATGCTTGAAATGTGAAAAATAACACTTCATTAAGATCTGAAAAATATCTGAAGACTAACTGTGCTTGTAAAGCACTCATTTCCGTTCGCAGAGCACTCAGGCTTCAGGCTTCGTTTTGCACAGAACCCTGATCAGTAGGGTCTCTCAGTGCCCCCATCCAGAGGACAGTTTTCAGTCCTTCTTGCTCTTACCTCACTGGTAAACACTTCCTCTTTTACACACTTGCCTCTATTCTTCCCTTTCCTCCTTCTAACCTCCTTCCTGTACCTCCTGAGCTTCTTCCACTTTCACTGTGCTGTTTGCTTCATAATTGTTCGACTATCTGTCTCACTAGACTGTGAACTATTTTAGGTAGAGACTGTATCTTCTGGGTCCCTAACATACAAAGCAGAGTTCAAACACAGTAGCTACACAATAGCTATTGATTTAATAACTGAATATCCTAGAATATGTTTATTTTTATAGTTCAAATTTATCTTCTTATTAATCTCAAAAGACCACTCTAAACTAATTAAACAATCAAAATTTTAAACAGTCTAGAAAGATGTATGCTTATGACAGACTTAAGTAAAATCATTCACCTATGATGGTCATCTAAATTTTCTAGAAACTCTAGTACTAGTGGTGAAAGATGTCATTGCTATATATCCTTTCATTTGGAACTTAAAGTGTATATGTATCTTAATTTTATAATTACCCTTTGAAGAGATATGAAACTATGTTCAAAGATACCATTTAATTATCGAGTTGTAAAAATAATGTTTCTCCTAGAAAGAAATTCCCAGTTATTTTTTCCTTACGAAGAAATGTAATAAAAAGATGCATCATTTAATTTTCTTGTTCTTAATGTTATTTTATTGACAGAGGTACTATGAATGGTAAATTATTCTTTTCAACTCAAGAAGTATTTTTGACCCCCTGTAATATGCTCATTTAACACAAAGCAATGATCTATTTTGGATGGGATAGATGTTGAATTGGTTTTCTATGATATTGCTTTTATTTTTTCATAATACTCTTATATGCATACACACTTCTAAAAATTCTAAACTAAAATATAATATTAAAGTATAAATTTGGAGGCTAATTTCCTGAGCAAACCAAGCTTGAAGACTGTGGATACTCTTGTTATTCTAATCTCAGAGTAACTTGGATTTGATTTTGATGAGAGATTATGTCAGCTGATAAGGGGAGAATATTACCTCACAAGCACAGTTGTAATTTTTATCTCTAGTTCAGAAATCAGAGAAATACAGTACTTGCTCTCTGTATATATAAGGTATAGATGGTAGAAGGGAAGTGCAGTTTCAGTGATTAGACAGCCCTAATCTAGTTTAATGACACTCACATAAGAACAACAAAACGATGGAAAAAGTTTGGACTGAGAGTTTGAGAACTCCCTGTCACACAGCTCAGTTTTTCCTTTTAGTGATGACTTTGAAAGATTGTTTTACTCCTCTGCTCTTCTGTTTACACTCACTCATTGATCCAAGTGACAGATATTCATGGAATGGCTACTCTGTGCCAGGAACCATTTTGGTGGCTCTCAAGGAATTTACAGCCATCAGTGAAATATTTCTGAAAACAAGCTTACATTACTTGGATTATTGTTTGTAGGCTATGTAGTCTTAATTATTGCATATATCCAGTGAAATTCCTAGAATTCAATTTGAATTTTCCTATTTTGCTTGTGCCATATAAAATATTTTATATTTATCAGTGTGGTAAGTTATATTCTCCAAATAAGTTTTGTACTTACAAAGTCTGTATTTTGTAAATGTCAACGTGTGCTCAGTCGTTCAGTCATGTCCAGCTCTTTGTGATTCTATGGACTGTAGCCCACCAGGCTCCTCTGTCCATGGGATTTTACTGGCAAGAATACTGGAGTGGGTTGTTATTTTCTACTCCAAGGGATCTTCCCCACCCAGGGATCAAAATGTCTCCTGTGTCACTTGCATTAGTAGGCAGATTCTTTATCACTGTGCCACCTGGGAGGCCATTTTTATTATAATACATTATTTGCTGTGAAAAATTTGAAAAATACAGATCAAAATCATGCTATTTTATGTTTTACTTTTATATATTATGAATAATTTATTATCTCCCCATACACAAACTACCAAACAAATTTCAAGGACTTCTTTGCCAGCTTGGTGAATAAAGGGAATTAATCTATTTTTTAATTTATTACTTTGAGCACCAGTGAAATTGAAACACGTTTAATTTTTTATTATGAAATAAGTTAAGAATACAGAGCATAGACAATAATATAATGAACATTCATGTATCCAAAAGAAAGCTTAAGGAAAAAAAGTTATAGATACAATTCTAGCTTTCAATGTATTCTTCCTGGATGCATATCTCCTTTCCTCTCCCCAGAGGTAACCATTGGCTGGAATTTATTAGTCCCATGCATAATTTTTATACTTTTACTATGCAACTTTGTGGGTTTAATACTAGAGTATTGATATCCCAGTAGGATATGTGTCCTACTGCAACTTTTAAAAAGCCCAGTATTATATATATGTATTGTTTTGCTGTTATGTTGATTTGGGCTTCCCAGGTGGCACTAGTGGTGAAGAACTCTCCTGCCAATCCAGGAGAAAAAAGAGATACAGGTTTGATCCCTGGGTCAGGAAGATCTCCTGGAGAAGGGCATGGCTACCTACTCCAGTATTCTTGCCTGGAGAATGCCATGGACAGAGGAGCCTGGAGGGCGTACAGTCCATGGTGTCACAAAGAATTGGATACAACTGAAGTGACATGAAGTGACTTCATGCATTCATGAAGCTCTAATTCAGTAATTTTCATGGATTTATGTAAGTCTATTACATAAATATATGAAATGTAGGTGTTGATGGATATTCAAGTGGTTTTCATTTTCATTATAAGCAAAAAATGCCAAACTGCACATTTTAATACAAATTTCTTATGCATATGAGAGTGTCTCCAATGAATATCCTTAGAGAGAAAGTGCTGGGTTATAAGATGCTTCCATTGTCAACTCTATAGATACTTCCATATCGATTTCCAAAGTGATTTTTTTGATTTACAGTGTCACACGTATTGTATAAGTATTCTATAATCCTTATGTCCATGATAGGTCACTTCAAATCCAAGTCTCTTGCATCTCCTGCATTGCAGGAGGATTCTTTACCCACTGAGCCATCTGGGAAGCACCTATAGTTCTTACAGTTTCTCCATATTCTAGGCAATCATTGGCATTATCAAACTTTACATTTTTGGTTAACCTGAGGGGTGTGAAATCATATCTCATTATGACTTTGATTTGTGCTTCTTTTTTTAGTGGCGCTGAGCATCTTTGATAGATTTCAATGGCATTTTCTCTTCTGTAAATGCCTTTTATGTCTTTTACACATATATAAACTAGACTATCTTTTTTCTTAATGATTTATGATAGTTTTTACATATTCTTATTAACATTTTCTTGGTTATATGTGTTGCAAAAAACTTCCAGCTTCGGGTCATCTTTTAACTTGGTTGGTTGGGCCTTTGTTTACATTTTAAAATTTTAATGTATTTGAAATTAACAGTCTTTTTCTTTATTTATTTTCTATTTTAAATTGGAGGATAACTGCTTTGCAATGTTGTGCTATTTCTGCCACTCAATAACATGAATCAGCCACAAGTATACATATGTGTGCTCCCTCTTGAGTACCCCTTCCACTCCCCACCCCTCATCCCACCTCTCTAGGTTGTCACAGAGCCCTGGACTGGGCTCCCTGTGTTATTTAATCTTTTCTTTTATGAACTGTGATGATTATGTCTTACCTTTCAGTATCTTAATGTCATAAAATGTCATTTCCCCCTCAAAACTTTCAAAATATTTAGTTCTGTTTTTCATATAAAATTGCTCAATGGAATTTATTTTTTAATATGGTGTCTGAGGTAAAGGTTTTAATATTTTTTTCTGCAACCAATGGTCTCAGATTCATTTATCAAATATTCTATTCTCTTTCCACTGTTACACACTGCAACATCTCTCATATAATTTCCATATATGTAAGGGTATGTTTCTGGGTTCCAGATACTCTTTCATTGGCTTTTTGCAAAGATTAGCTCTTACAATATAATAACAGTCAACACATTGCTTTGTATACCTTGCATTAGGACACCAGGGTGACAGGATGAGTGGAGTCTTAAGCCCAAATCCTGCCTCTGTGCACCCTGATAAGAACTGTGTCTGCCTAGAAGGAGGTGCACGTTTTTCTAAATCACAGGAAGACATTGTCAGGCTCTTTTTCCTCTCTGGGAAACTGATAAAGGCTGTTAGACTACCTGAGTCAATGTCTAATTGGGCAATTCTCCTGCTTTGTTCTTTTTCAAAGGCGTGTCTTCTGTTCTAGGCCCATCCCTTTCGTTGAAAAACAAAAAAAATCTTGCTATCTTGCTTAGATTTTCATTAGTCTTGCACTGTTTTTTTATTACTCTGTAGGGTAATTGGCATCTTTTTGATAGTTAATCTTTTCATTAATTAATATGGCCTATTCACTTATTTATACCTTGTTAATAATGCCTTTTAATATAGTTTAATAATTTCTTCATAAAGGTTTAAAAATATTTTTGGAAGGTATTCCTGGTTCTCTCTCTCATTTTTATTATTGTACACTCACATACACAGAAAATTACATTTTATAAATATGTATTACAATTTTTATATAATTATAAATATACTTTTCTTATACTTATTGTCCATTCACAGTGAATTTCTGCCTCAAAACTTTAATCCATTTTTCTTCCAGGGTACCTTCCCCCGAAATGATTTGTAACAATTTTTAAAAGATTAAGTCTAACTGTTTTTGTCACAGTATTGTAATATTTTTTGTTCAGTTTGCGATTTGCTTTTTAGCTTTGTTTTCTTTGATTGCAGAAAATTTGAATTTTTATGGAGTCACATATATCAATCTGTAGTTTCTTTCTTAGTTTTTATGTTTCCTCATACCAAGATTAAATAACTGTTCATTTATATTTTATTTTTAGCTACTTTCATTAACTTTTTAATCCATCTGGAATTTGTTTTGATAATTTGATGCAATTAGCAATGTCTGTTTTATTTTTTTCTTCCTAGGAAGTTAGTGAACTGTTCCAGCACCATTTGATTTTTCCACTGAACACTACTTCTATCATGAATTGGTGCTTGAGGTTTGCCTTTTCATTCTGTTAACTATCTGAAGAGTTAAAAAATGTTGGGATTTTAGTCAATCCATTAAGCATTTTTGAGAGCCAAGAAGATACTTTGCCTTACCACTGCAGTAGTTTGGGAAAAAGCTCCCAGCAGAGAATTAATGACCCCCCATGGCCTAAAGCAGTCTGGCTGATAAAGAGTGGACCATAAATAAGAGGTAGAGGAATAAAACTGAGGAGAAGAGACACTTCTTTTTTTTTTTTTTTTTTGCTTAGAGTTACTTTTCTTTGGAAGGGAGCTATGTTTTTAACCTTTTTAAAGTTAGTAGTCCAGGAGACTGGGAAGGAGAAACTGATACATAGGAATGGGAAGGAAGGCATAAAAGGGAGTTATTCCTAGGAATGTTTGAGATACTGATTGGTAAGTCAGAAGTTGAAACAAGAGCAATTAGGAAAAGTAACCCTTCAGATATGACACAGATGACAAGGTTGAAAGATTTTTGTTTTGATTTTTCATTATGAAAAATTTTATACAGAGAAAATAGTACAGTAATCCATATGAACCCATCACTATGGTCAACAAGTATCAATTCAAAAGTTTGTATTGTTTCAGCTCTCCATCCACTCTCTTCCCCGCCACTGGATTACCTCTAAGCAAAATATAATATTCTATCATTTCAAATGTGAACATCTGAATCTGGGTCTGTAAAATGCAAAAAAGTCTTTCGACAAAAAAACATAGTCACAATATCCAGGTTGAATTTGAATTTCCAATCTACTTACCTAACATTAAGGAAGCCTAGCTCATTTGGATTAAAGTGAAAGTGAAAGTGGCTCAGTCCTTTCTGACTTTGTGATCCCATGGACTGTATAGTCCACGGAATTCTCTAGGCCAAAATACTGGAGTGGGTAGCCTTTCCCTTCTCCAGGGGATCTTCCCAACCCAGGGATTGAACCCAGGTCTAACCCTAATTGCAGGCAGATTCTTTTACCAGCTGAGACACAAGGGAAGCCCAAGAATACTGGATTGAGTAGCCTATCCCTTCTCCAGGGGACCCGGGAGTCAAACCAGGGTCTCTTGCAGTGCAGTGGATTCTTTACTAACTGAGCTATGAGGGAAGCCCTAAGATAAACGCTGCCGTGACTTGATTAAAGTGGTAGAGTGTAAAGAACCTTCAGTTTGCGGTTAAGAGATCTACCTGCATTTAAGTCCTGACTCAGCTTCCAATGGCCAGAGGAGCCTAGCAGGCTGCAGTCCATGGGGTCGCGAAGAGTCGGACACGACTGAGGGACTTCACTTTCACTTTCATGCATTTCATGGAGAAGGAAATGGCAACCTACTCCAGTGTTCTTGCCTGGAGAATCCCAGGGACGGGGGAGCCTGGTGGGCTGCCATCTATGGGGTCGCACAGAGTCGGACACGACTGAAGTGATTTAGCAGCAGCAGCAGCAGCGACTTCCCAACCCTGTGACACCAACGGTGCTTCCCTCAGCGACTCGACTCTAAATCTCCATCTCCTCATCAGTAGAAGAAAGGTGAGTAGCTGTCTTACCCATTCCAAAATTGTCGTCAGAACTGGGTAACGGAAGTGAAATGAAAGGATTTAAGAGGGATGGAATCGGGAGGGAGGTGGGAGGGGGGTTCTGGAAGGGGAACACATGAATACTCATGACATGAATACTTTGTCAATGTATGGCAAAACCAACACGATAATGTAAAGAAAAAAGTCTTTTCTCAATTTGTTACAATTAAAAAAAAATTGTGAAGTACTAACTTCCAGTTCAATCTTCTTTGTGCATGACCTCGCCCCTATTCCAGGACAGATCTGAAGGCAATAGGTCATCTCTGTCCAGCCTCCTCCTTTTTTCTTGCTCAGGTTTCTCTTCTTGAAAAACACATTACTATAATTCATTTTTCAAACACTAATAATTTTGAATATCAACAGAACAATGTTTAGGTTTGTATATGTCACCTGTTCATATCATTTACCCCGTGTTTGTTTCTCTTTAGTTTTAATTGCAATGAGAATCCACTACTTTTTGGTGTGCCCCAAATTTCAGAATCTTACCTAGTGCAAACTCAAATTTTCAAAAGCTAGTTTTCGTGGCCTTTTGGCCAACAGAACCTCAGTTAACAGGAAAAATGTTTTTATTTCCTTTCCTACAAACAAGTCGTAGCAACCACAGAAAAGCGGTTGCTTAACTATGTCCATCCTTGGGGGGCGGGGGGGAATTCCTCATCTCCCAATAGGGGGAACTCCAAACAGAACGTTTTCCTAAAAGGGGCCAACTGGGCGGCGTTCTCTTTTCCCAAGGCCCCGATCTCTATTCTTAGATCTGGAGAGCTGCGGCGGCTTTTTTCTTCTTCCTAGTTCCCAGAGGTTCCGCGGGCTGCAGGAGACCAGGCTGGCGAGGTCAGGGGGTGGCCCGGGGTGAGGACCGCACGCCTCCCCGGCTCTGCAGTGCCCAGGGCCTGGGCATTCGGCGGAATCGGCTGAGTCGGTTTCTTCCTGCGCGACTCCCGGCCCCGCCACCGGGGCGGGCGGGATCCGGTCCCCGGAGGCTGCGCCCGCCCAGGGTCTCGTCTCGGCCGCGCTGGGGACTCGGGCGCGGCCCCTCTTGGGCCGGGCCGCTCTAGCGGAGTCCTGCCCACCCGGCAAGGTTCCGCGCAGGGCCGCACCTCGGCCTTCGCCCCTGCAGGCCCCTGCTCGGGGTTTTGGCCTTGGGTGGGGGAGGAGGACGCTGAGGAGGAGGGCTCCGAGAGAGGGCGGGAGCCGCCGCCGCGCATAAACAGGCGGGCGCGGGTGCTGATGCGGCTGGCCGGGAGCGCTGGCTACGGCCGCTGAGCTCTGGGCTCGCCTCCTTCCTTCCCGGAGCCGCCGGCCTTGGTGCGGGAGGGGCGGCCGGTTTGGAGCAGGGTCGGTCATGGCCAGTGGCAGCTGCCAGGGGTGCGAGGAGGAGGACGAGGAGTCACTGAAGAAGTTGATAGTTAGGCTGAACAATGTCCAGGAAGGAAAACAGATAGAGACGCTGGTTCAAATCCTGGAGGATATGCTGGTGTTTACTTACGCCGATCACGGTAATGTTTTGTCGGGAAACTGTTCCTTACCGCCCGCC